>CATIWR010234778.1:0-36209 GCA_949677035.1 Omphalea diandra | reverse complement strand
CATCCATCTCCTAATTCCTAGATACTCCTTATACTTTTAATTAAGCTCTAAGACACCATTATTTATGATACTATAACATGCACACAACATAAAACAATTTGTCATGCAACTATACAAACACTATATATATGTTCAAGTGTCCCCAACTACAACGATGCTTCTAAATGATTATTTATCTTATGCGTATTTTTATGTGATAATGCCAATGAATGTGTTTGGGGATGTTACACTCTCTTTAGGCATTTTAGTCTTTTTACACTCTTTCTCTTTATCTTCTCCTTAAACATGAATTCTACTCCATTTTTTCTTAGCTTTTAGTAGTCCAAAATCCTCCCAAAACCTCTCCTGCATCCATGGCTACCCAACCAAGTTAAGAGAATCAAGTTTGCTCATCCATTTTTTTCATCTTTTAAGCAAGTTGGTGCCTTTGTCCTTCATATTTCAAGTAAGTTATAATCTGACATATTTTTCTTATATTTATTCTATGTTATAATGAGTGTTTTTATAGTTTTTTTAGCTTGGCGGTGATGGAAGAGTTGAATTTTTGTGTTAGTATGGCATAAAGGTGATGTTGTCTTCAAAAGAAGTTTTAGATGTACTTGAAGAGCATGGGTTGTTTCTTTTAGTTCTTGTTGTTTGATGGTTTATTAACGTATTCTAATATTCGTATTTAAGTAGGAAATTAAGTTTAATTGGAGTTTTGCACCTTGGTTGAACTAAAGGCGATATTGATGTAGTATTTAATTAGAGCTTTGAAAGGTGTTAATATATATGGATTGATTGTATAAATTCTTAGTGATTATTGACTTCTTAGATATTAATTGGCATCCTAAACTTCTTTTTATGATAAGAATTGAGGCTTGAAGTATTTCTAACACCTTAGTTGTATTAAATTAGATATTGATATCTTAATAAGCTTATGATTGTTCCTTATGTAAATGAGTTTTAATTGCAAGGATAATTGATGTAGTTTGAGTTCTTTGATATTATTTAAGCTCTTAAATGTTGCATGGCATTGTAAACTTAAGGTTATAGTTGTATTCAAGCTTGAAGAATGTCTTACATCCAAGCTGTATGGTAGAAATATGGATGTCTTTATGTAAATTAATTATGTTTATAAGGAGAATTGATGCTAAATTAAGTTTCTTGATGATATTTGACACTTTAAACCTTATGTTTAGAGTCATATGTGAATGGAAGAGTTGTTCTTCATTTAGTTGGCGTAGGATCATATATGAATGTCTTAATGAGTATATGGATAGTATATGATGAGAAATGAATATGAATTTAGGAGTATAAATTGATGATTATGAAATCAGTTAAGGATTCTAACTATGGATTACTATATGATTATATGATGATGTTAATGTTGATACTATGAATGAGATAAAAGAAAAGTGGTGACAATAAGCTAAATATGAAGGATGAATGGCCATTCATCTTTCATAACAATTAAATGGCCAAAGTACAATGCAAGAAAGTGTTTTATGAAATCTTTGGGATTAAGGTTAGCTTAGACCCTACCCCTAATTTTTTTTATCCTAAGAATCTAAAGGAGGCAAATGAAGCTAGAAACATTTACGGGCCAATAAGTATATGTTTTAGATTCAAGGAATTAGAAAACTTGGAAATGGGCTTTAACTTTATTTATCGTGGGTTTTAAAGGCCTTAAGCCCTCCCATTCCCTAAAACCAGTATGATCTAAAATAGAGGTCGTGACATGGAACATCTTAGAAGCCATTTGAAACACCCATGCAACATTTGGAATGCTTGTTCCACATGCAATGGCTAACTCTTTTTATTTCTTGAAAAAAAGAGTAACAACTTTTTTTGAACTCCTAGCCTATATAAAGACATCATATAGAACCTTTAGAACGCTACTTGTGAGAATTGTAAGAACAAGTTTGATAGGGCTTCAACTATTTTGTTCTTATAATTGGATAGAAGTGAGTTTAAGTATGTATATCTTATAATTGTCAGAGTTACATTTTTCTTGAGCACTATTTGTACATTTTTCTAGTTGAGATATATTTGTGTACTTATTTAGGTAATTCCTTGTAAGAGTACAAAGGTTAGTATTTAGATGTAGATTTGTAATTCCTCTGAAAAAAAATATATCAGTGATGTTTTACTCTCTTAAGCCTTGTAAAATGAAAATGTATAAGTGTAAAAGAGAAAGTTATTCAAGTGTCTTAAAAATGAAGAGTACAGGCTGAAATGATTGTTTCACGAGAGAATGTAGGTATATTGCCGAACTTTAAAAAACTTTTGTATCTTTTATCTCTTGTCTTTTTCTTCTTCTTTTTATTATTGCTTGAAAGAGTGTCCTGGTGTAAAAATATTTATTGTCAAAACCAAAGCTTTAAAAAATTTTCGTCTTTTTCAAAAAATTTAATTTACCTCTTTTAAATTGTCATCCTGATCAAAGGCCAATAAAAAGAATATTAAGTACAAAAAAAATAATTAGACATTAAGTATAACCTTTTCTCCATTTTTAGAATTCTCAAAATTTTGATACAGTCCTGTAGGTTTTCAAATCTCTGAATTGAACCAAAACATTCTCACCCCTAATCAATATACAAAGAGGATTTCAATTCATTTTTAAATTTTTAGTCAAATCACTTATAACTTCAATATTTTAAGATAAAAAAAATAATTTTATATTTAAAATTTTTAAATTTTTTTTATAATTTAAATTATGTGAGTCAAATTGTTTCAAGTTACACTCAAGTGATTCAATTAAATGAGAATAAGTTAGATTTGACCTAGAAAATTTTCAAATTATTTTGAGTTTTGGTCATTCGAATTTCTTTGAAATTCGTATCATTTATTCTCCAGTAGATTTTAATCTTGTTTTTCATTTTGAAAGAAAAATTACTATTCTATGTCAAACTTATAGTTTTAAGTTTTTTTATTCAAAAGCAAAAAAAATAATTAATTTTTCAAAATTATATAAAAATATATTATTTTTAACTAATTCACCTATTTACCACTAAATAAATGATTATCACACAAAAAACACATTAAACTGATAATTTCAATAAATAATCATAACATTTGCATTGATTTCTAGCTTACTAAGTTTTTCCTATATTACAAATAACTTATTATGTATGTAAAGAGGTTTTAAAAACTTATGATTTATTCATTTAACTAACAAAATTAAATTTTGACGTTATTTAATACTTAATATAGGAGGATGGTCCATATATGTATTTGACTTATGTAGCCCTCAATTTTTTATGAAAGTCTTTTTATTACCATAAAATATTAAAGAATAACTTGATATTAATCAACTCAAATACAAGGCCAGGCTACTCAGATAAATTAATGAGATAAATTCAAATACAAAAATAATTAACTCAAAATTTTAATTGTTAGCAGTTGTAGTATTTCTTATATCGATTTTTACTCCAAAGAATACTGCTAATCATTATTTTAAGCTCAATTCTATTTGATCTCAAATTTAATATTACCAAAAATTATTCTACAACTAATTGAGTTAAATGGAGGTTAGTTTAAGCAGTTCAAACATTCATCTTATTGACTCTGAGGTTATAAATGAAATTTAAACAAGTTCAATAAAGGAAGTGTACTGCGAAAATAAAATTCACCTTCAATGTGTATGGGTTTGTGTGTCAAACTCGGTGCATATAATAACTGAGAACTAAGATGATTGAGCATTTATTTTCTAGCCCCTCATCTGATGACGGCCAAAAAAAAAAAAAGAGAACTTTAATTACAAGATCGAATTAGGAACCCAATAGTTCCCTGTTGTATAAGGCTCACTGCTAGAGTGTGGACAACGAACCTACACAGGCTTCCAGTAAAAAAATACCTCCATATAAGCGCAGGGGAATTTGGAAGTAAATAGTCACTTCTTGTTTCCTATCACCATTATACCATCCGGTTCAAAGGAATTCTTTGACTTTGTCGAGCAAACCGTTCCAGAGGCATAATCATTTGTGGCATTGTCATACCTCCCGAAACAATGATTTCTGCATTTTACCAACAGTGCAAGTAACTCTACAAAGAAAATACACATTCGGAATAACAAACTAAAATCATAATTTCCCTTCATCACAATAAAAAACCGAATCTGGAAAAGCTTCATTATAGTGGTCATAAGGGCTAAGTCTCACAAACCAGCTCATGCACAAAACAAAGAAATTTCATTAATGAATTAATGATTTTGAAAGGAAAAAAAAAGGGCTTGTTTGTAGCTTGTTATTTTTCTTCAGTTACTTCAATACTAGAAGTTGAAATTAACCAATTTTATGTTGCCAAGATCCAGTTTTTTGATAATCAAGTTGCTAAAATTCTGCCTGTAATTTTGTAGCAAGCTGCAAATTTAGGAGTTTGAACAAGGAAAAAATGCAGCGTATGAGCCCAATAAATTACTACCGTGGTTCCCAATTTCGAGACAGACACGGACATCAGGTTCACTAGAAATGAAATGGAGTGTGGTTCTCACTTGCTTAGGCAAAGGAATGACAGTGGTGGAGAAGCTAGGGTGATCAATTTACGCTTTTGTAAGCTGGGACGGTGCCTTTCTTTAATGGCTGAATTTTTGTTTCCAAGTTTGATTTGGTTGGTGATAATGTGGTAGTAATGAGTGCCAGAGTGTTTGTGATGAGGCAATCCAATGGTCAAAATCTGTATAATATATATCCTTAATTTTGTATTCTAAAAAAGATTTGCTCTTCTGATGCAGATAAGGAATTCATGAAAATTCAAAATTGTGGTCCAGTTGTGGCAGAGGGTCCAGCAAAGTATTAGAGTTTCCTTGTCTTCTAGAGTCATATTAATATGTTTATTAGCTGCTGGTTCAATATTTTAACTTTAAAGGCAATTTTGTGATTTCCAGATTTGCTGGAAAATATATCTATGCACTTCATTCAGTTTCATTGGATCTGATTCATATGAAACCATTAATTTGCATCCAATGCAATCTTTATTTTGTACAGAGACTAGGCTTTAGGCTTCATTAAAACTGACTTCCGTACCCTGTGGTCTTAAAGGAAATGCTAGATAAAAGCCTCTAGAAGCAGCATAGATTTTCTATTCTAAAGATTATACAATTCCAGTTATAGATGGATATATTCTATGAACATTTTGCCAAAAATAAAAATAAGAAGTGAAGATATGCTGTTTAAATGCAAACTATAGAAGATGTTCACACACAAGGTAGGAAATAGCTATTTTATTTCAAAAACAGAAACATACCTATGCCTTCTCGTATTGACAGATTTGGTCTTATGATGTCCTTAGAGTTCACAAGGAATATATCGCCAATATATAGATGATTTGTTGGGACAAAAACACTACATAGCCCTTCATCTTCATTATCTCTCTACAGTCAATGCCCAGGAAATAGAACCAAAATGTAAATAGAAGATAATAAACCTAGTAATATGGATAAAACAAACAGTAAAACAATTTGTTTCATGTAATCACAAACTAAGACATCTGATTAATATAAATTATAGGTCGACATTCTAGTTTAAGATCAAAACACCATTAATAATTATATAAATAAATTTGAATTGCCATTTTCACTAACCAATCAAAACTCAACTAAAAAAATATCAGGAAATACTAACTTCTAATTACCCTTTTCCGCTAATGGATGCTTTACACATCTAATTTATACATACAACATACAAAAAGGAAAGGTTGAGAGGAAGCCCAGGTGCAACTGTAAGGTTGCTCCTTTGTAACCAGAAGGTCACAGGTTCAAGTCAGGTAAGCAGCCCCTCTGGAGTAAAGGGAGGCTGGGTAAGATAAATGACCCTCTCCAAATAGGCTGATCCTTGTAAAGCAAGAGGATTGAGAATTGTGGATGCTGTTGTTCATAAATGAGTAAAAGATTGATTGACCCACAAAAAAACAATGAAAAAAGAGATTTTTTTTAACACCATGTGATATATTTCATATCCATACCCATAGGCGCAGCCTGTGTCCTAACCATGAACTAAGCCTGTGTTGGATAGGACCTCTTCGTAAGTCCTTTTTCTTCCCTTCATAGTGAGAAACTTAGAGCATGTTTGGTATTACTGCAGTTTTCTGTTTTCTATTTCAAATTTCAAAAAAATAAATAGCGAAAAACAATTTAAAAACACAGTTCTTTTACTTCTTTTTCTTATTTGTCAAGAACCATTTTGCAAACAAAAAAACAGAAAACCAAAAACTATAAAATCTGGTTTTCAAAATCTTGTTTGTTGTTCTTAAAAAAGAGAAAACAGAAAGTGGATACAAAACAGGATTTAATAAGTAAATTTATGTTTTGTAGTGATATTCTGGACTATTAACACAGTTCTTTTAATTCTGGATATATATATATATATATGTATATATGCTTGCAAGGCTGTAATCTATACAGGCATGCTTGGTTTTTGGTTGAATAAAAGTATTTAGGTGTGAGAATATATATATATATATATATATATATATATATATATGCTTGCAAGGCTGTAATCTATACAGGCATGCTTGGTCATAGGGTCTAAATTGACTATCCAGCTTGAGAATCAAATTATGCAACTTGAGAATAAGAATGACAAAAACACAGGCTTTTTCAGGGGAAACATAATGACAAGATAGATAGTGGAAAGCGAGAAGGTAATATTGTATAATCTTTCATGTAGAACTTTGTATTCCCAAACCCCAAAGATATACTGCATCATGCTTTGTTTAGATGAGAATAGAGAAGAAAAGACTTGGCAATATCATAGCAGGAGCTCAACATCACATTCACAACAAATGCATTGGGTAAAAAAGGAATCAAAAAATTCAAGACATTTCTCGTATATAAAGGAAATATTAATTGTTTTGCAAAAGGATATATGTAATATAGAATTACCTGAAGGATGACTGTTGATGTGATAAAACCAAATGCATATTCACCAACACGAGGATGGCGAATGATTGCAACCTCCTTAAATGCAGTGGTATTCTGATCTGTGGAAAATTGAAATTAATACAAGTCAATAACATTTATAAGTTTGTGAAATGGGAACAGCAAAAATCTGCATGCTAGCATGATAGTCCCTAGAAATGAAAGACATCCGAAGATATTGGCTGGAAATTTCATTCAGTATGTAATACATTTCAACCATGCTCATCAGGAATTAAAATTTAACCAACCTAAGTCATCATTCATTATAAACAGCACTTGTCTTTAATATTTCGCTGGAAATTTATGATTGAACAAAAAATTGTTAGCACTTGTTGTGTATAATCCAAACATAGTGAATAAATAAAGCCAATATATGAATATAATGAGCAAAACTCATGATAAAAATTTTTAATATGTTCAATCACTGGTCAGGTTAACAGCCGTGACAAAGAATATGAATGCTACCCAAAGCAACTCCTACATCCAGAGTGTGCAAATATTTTTGCATTTCCAGAAACCTCAATGAAATCAATAAAGGAATGTTTAATATAACCTGGAGAAATTGCAGCACTAATTTGTTTGGACGCTGAATATAAATGTCTAACAAAAGGCATTCGCTTTATGAACCATTCTCCCAGCCAGAAAACAGTGGAGCCTATCCATGATGAGACAAAAACACCAACAAAGAATACAAACACTAGAGATGTGACAAATCCAAGTCCTGCATCACAGACAACGTGTTTTGAGAAGCATAATACAGAGGTTTTATGAGCATGTTTGGCATTGCTATAATACAGAGGTTTTTATGAGCATGTTTGGCATTGCTATTGAAAAAACCCGATTTCGAGATAAAAAAGAAATACAAGAGATTTTTTATCATATCTGATTATAGATTTTTTTAATATAAGTTTTATAACTAAAAAAACTGCTATTGATAAAAGTTTCAAAGATAAGATTTTTTTTTTTAAATCAAATTTTTTATTCATAAAACTCGCATTGAAAAAAATTATAATCAATTAAGAAAAAGAATCTCTTATATTTTTTTAATCTGAAAATCAGATTTTTTCAATAGCAATGCCAAACATGCTCTATATAAAACAAGATAAAAAAATTATAATCTGGAATCTATATATTTCTAAATAAGAACATGTGAAGCAGAAAGGTTTATGATGCACCATGCTTAGACAACAACTAAATGATTATCATTTCAAAATAAACGTATCTTCATAATTTTTAATCTTGGCATGTCAGAAATTAAAATTCCAAACTAATCATATCCAGACTCATCTATTTTCCCCTAGTTAAATTTTGGAAAAGCAGGAAGGCACATTGATGGAAATTACATAATTCTACAAAATGTTACAAGGACATTCTTACAACTATCACAGGATGAGGAAAAATGACAATAATAATATTTATTAAATTTTAAAGGAACAAAGCTCTATAATTTTAAACATAAACCAATGTGACTTGATATACAGCTTACCTCTCAAAGAGTGACTTTCTTTCAACTCCTTTGCTCAGAATGAGCTCAACTTCATTTCTTGTGGATATAATAGTACATCATACATAAAACTAAAAGATTTCCCAATCTACTAGTTGCTTTTATAGGATATCAAACCCTTATAGAAGCCTCCACAGTTCAATTATTCTTTTTTTTTTTTATGGATAAACAACATGGGACACCAACAACAAAAGAATTAAAGAAGTAATATTTCATTAGTCCATATCAGCAGGCTGTAAGCCACAAATTCAACATCTATGTTCAGTTATGTATTAGAAATGAACAAAATGTATAAGATATATCAATCATGAGTAATTTCCATTTCCATTTTCAAGATTTTCACAATATCAATAGAACAAATTCAAACATGAAAAGGATTATCATCTAGTAAATATGGAGCTAATAAGAAAATTTTACAAGGTTTAACACACTTGCATTTTCATTTTCCATTGTACTAAAGTTTTTGAGAAGACATCAGGTTGTCAGTTTTGCTCCAAAAACCATCATATGGTTAAGTCATTGTACATTGAAGGGCTCAAGTAGCACTACAAGCTTTGATAAATGCGACTGTGATCCAAATATCCTCAAAACCAATAAGTGGACATTATCAAAGATATCCTTGATAAAGTCATACATAAGCATTGGAATTAATTGTGAACATTTTGCTTATAATGTATCACGTGACCTAATTTTCATTAATTTTTTGTACAGTTTCTAATCAATTTCTCGGTTTTCTTTCTCTACATGTAGTTATGTAGTTTGGGACAAATAACGCTGCTTACGTTGCAGTAAGTATTGCAGTATGATATCAGATATAACATTAGAACAAAATTATAACTTACCAAATATGTCAATGCCGAGCCGTTCATATATTGGACGAAAGAAACCATCAACAAACTGAATAAGCCACCATGTAACAAAGAATGTCACAGCTATGGGGAAAAGTACAACACTGCAATGTCACAATCCAACAACAGATTAGTACTCAAGATCAAAACATATTTAGGACACTTTCAAAGCAATAGTTATGTGTCTTACCATCCAGTCATGAACTTCTTTGAGACCCAACTTTGGAGCACAAAACAGCAAGCCTAAACAAATGAAAGAAACATGAGTTATATGCATAAATCTCACCACAATTAATACATAAAAAATAAAATATTTGAATATATGAGAAAATAAGTTTGAAAATTATATGCACGTAAGCACCAAGAAACAAATTGACCAATAATTTCATTTTAACTTATACATCCTGGTTGTGGAATTGACTTTATTCTTATTCCAAAGTTTGAATCCACATGATTTTCCACATGCACATGAGAAAGTTTTGGTCAGAAACACGATTTCCATAAGATGATGTAGTTGCTTCAACAGCTCTTAAGGTGAACATATCAAGTCTGTGTTTAAATGATTTTTTAAAAAGCAACTTTAGATGCATTATTTTAATTTTCACATGCAATTAATAGGGTGCTTTCCCAGGAACAACTGCACAAGGGTCTCGGTTGCCATTATTGTGCAGTTATTCCTCGGAAAAGCAGTAGTAGCTTTTAAGTGACCTTTGAGAAAATAGACATATCCAGCAATACCACTACTAAAAAAAAAAAAAAGGAAAGATGCTAAAAATAGCAAAAAATAATAATAATAACAAAATAGACAAAAATGGACAACCATAAACGTTATATTTTATGCACTTCTATTTTCATGGGAAAAAAAATTATTTCAAGATGAAGATGGATTGCTTCAAATCCTTGAATAAGAAGATGCACTTCTACTTTAAGATGAAAATGGTGGTTGCTAGTTGCTACCATGAGTTAGCCAGCAAGTATGATAGTTGTAACAACTGCACAAGGGTCTTGGTTGGCATTGTTGTGCAGTCATTCCTAGGAAAAGCACTAGCTTTAAGTGACTTTTGTTGAAGTAGACATCTCCAGCAATACCACTTCACTACTAAATACTAAAAAAAAAAAAAAAAGCAAAATACTAGAAATAGTTTTTTATTGAGAAAAAAAAGCACATTCTGAAAGCCACCGAATTCTTACACATGGAAAATATTAATACTTACATGCATGTAATTTGATGCAACAGGAATCATGGCATGCAATTGCAGAATAGAAAAAAATGGACAGCCATAAACCTTACATTTTATGCACTTATATTTTCGTGGGAAAAAAAAGTTATTTCAAGATGAAGATTGGTTGGTTCAAATCCCGGAATATGAAGATGCACTTATACTCTACATTGAAAATGGTGGTTGCTAGTTGCTAACATGAGTTAGCCAGTAAGTAAATTGGGCCACAGAGCACCAATACTTGTCAAGTCAAAGTCAACGTCCCCCCCCCTTTCAGATCTTTCTCCAGTGATTTCGTATAAAATCAAACTCAGGTTTTGCAATAATGCTACCTCATAAGTAATTGGCATCACTTAACTCTAGTCATGTGAATCAGAAACTAACACAACCACCATCACCGTCAGTGGTATAATACCCTACATCTCCAAATTAATTGGTAGGGGAGAATGAACTCCATATCTAAGTAATAATAAGCAATCTAACAGTAATGCTTATAACATCACTATTGAATTTTATGTTCACTAACTGAAAAATTAGTCAGAACTGTACTGAACAATTAGTCAAAACTGTTGAAATACAATAGAGCCAGCATTGATGGCTAAAGTGCCAAGCTTTGCGTACATTTATGTTCATTTGATTTTTCCCCCTCCTTACAATCATACATTTTGTAATGTTTTAGTCCATGCACTTCTAACATGAAAGAACATCTCTTCACAAATTATTTTGCAGCTATAAAAGATTCATTTAGGCAGGAGCTTTCCAAATTCAAGTTCTTCTAGCAGGTACCTTTATCTATGATTCAAATTCAACAAATGTTTCCTTGCCAAATCAATGCATCAATCTCTCTAATATTTCTAAACCTTTGCTCTTCAATCTTTGACCCAGAAACTGAAACATTATAATACATACTTCTATAACACACACTACCATTTGTCAAATTCAACCTCTCACAATTCTTACATTGTCTGCCTTAAGAATAATCAAGACAATTCCATGGTCTCCCATTGTCCTCACTTTACCAGACCCAGAAAGGATGAACATTATTCCTGAAGTCATTCTTAAGTAATGCCATTTTCTTGCTTTATGGTCAAAATGCCAAAATCATCAACAGATCCTATAAAGATTAATCTCCAAACCCTAAATCTTGAAATAAAAATATTAAATCACATAAAATCTCAATAATTCTTGAAATAGAAATAGTTCAACAAAATATATATAAACATAGAACCGAAAATTGCTAAATATAGCATACGGTAGCAGTCAATGAAATTAAAGAAACAGAAGAAATAATAGAAAAGGAGGTGAAGGCGGACGGACCTCGCAAGTGGACGAATTGGAGGAAGGAGGGGGAGACTTGGCCGGATCTTCGGAATCCTCACCACCATTGTCGGGGTGGCTAAGTGGAACAGACGTTGATTCTTCGTTTTCTTCGGGCATGTCTTCGATTTCTGTTATGAAGAGAGAGAGAGAGAGACAGATTCTGTGATTTGGTACAGTGCGCTGTGTTGATGATGAGAAAATGATGAAAAGTCTAGAGGAAGTAAAAATAAGTAGAATTAGGATACGGTTACATTATAAACTTAGCAAGTAACGGAAAATGTCATTGAATAATAATTGACATTATTGAGATGTTTTGCAGTCTAAGCGATGTCATGTCATGTGTCTTTCATTTGGTTGGTTTAGCTTGTATTGCAACTATTATTGGTTTAAAAATAAATATCATATGGTTTAGCTGTCAAAGAACTTGGCGATCTCAAATTCAACTAAATAATTGAATTGGAATTACGTATGTTAGAAAAATATTTATTGATTTTTTGATCAAATTCAACTAAATAATTGAATTGGAAGTACGTATGTTAGAAAAATATTTATTGATTTTTTGACACAAGTATACGTTTGAGACCAAATTGATCTAATATACTATCCATAAATAAATTTGAGATGAAATTGATCTTATGTGATATTCGTATCAAAAATCGAATAAAATCAATTTTAAAGTATTTGAAATTAAATAATAAAAATAATAATTAATTTTATATATTTTTATCTAATATCAAGTAATGAATTAATTAATAAATATATAAATTTATTATTTAATAATAATAATAATTTATAAAAGTAGATATGGATTAATTTATGATGTTAAAAAATATAATTCATATAGATTCTATAACAAATTAATTTAAATTAAATTATTTATTTAAGAACTAATAACGGCTTTTATATTGTTGAGTTGAATAACTAAGTTTATGTTTATTTTGAATTACGAAATTTGTTAGCTAATTTGAATAATAAATTAAGTTATTGGTTATATTTTCATCTTATATTGCATATATATGTGTCTTTATTAGAAACTTAGAAACATATTTTTTGTAGCAGAAAAATATTTATTTTCGTGGATTTTCATGTTTCATAAATTTTATATTACAAGAATTTAGAATTGCATTTTTTTTCAACTGAATTAATATTTGGAATTAAATACACGTTTTGTATTTGTTTCATATTCATCTCATTTAAAAGAATTCCAAATTTTCTCAAATCTCCAAATGAAAATCGTTTTGGAGATTTTTTAGAATGAAAGAGTTTTGGGATACGAAATTTTTTAATTCTTAAATAATTCTAGAGATTTTCAAATTCCCTTAGTATCCAAACAGTGTACATCACTTGTAATGTGAAGTTCTAAGTTTAATAACATTTCGTAAAAAATAATTTATCTATGAAAATGAGAAAGTATTTTTCATTAATTAAAAAAAATATTTTTTTATAACTTTTTGAGCATGTTAACGTCAGAAAATACAAAGAGTATTTCATAAAATAAATAGAATTAAACAAGTATTTTTAAATAATAAATTACTAAAATTTAAATTAGACATAACTTCTAAATATATTTAAAATTTTATTTTTTATTAATAAAATATATAAATTTTATTTTTTGTTTTAAATTTATCTTTAATCAAATTTTAGATTCTCAATTTTTTAATTAGTCTAATTGATTTAAAATTAGCTTTTGATTCTAATTAAAATAATATTTTTATTTTTCATGTTATTTAGACAGAATTGTTTATCAAATAATATAAAAATTAATTTTTCATATTTATTTATTAATAAAAATAATTTATAATTTTAAAATAATAAAATTAGATTTATTTTTTAAGAAATTATAAAAGGAATTGGAGATCTCAAATTGAACTGAATAATTGAATCAGAAGTATATATGATTGAAAGTATTTCTTGATTTTTTTATTAATTTCGGCATGATGTATAAGTTTGAAACAACATTGATCTCATGTCATATTCATACTAAAAATCGAATCAAATTAATCTTAAATCTTTTGAAATTAAATAATTAAAATAATAATTAATTTTATATATTTGTATCTAATATCATGTAATATAAATTAATTAACATATTTAAGTAAACACATAAATTTATTATTTAATAAATTAAAAAATAATAATAATATCAATTTACAAATGCTAAAAAATATATAATTCATATACATTATATAAAAAATAAATTCAAATTAAATTGTTTATCTAAAAATTAATAATGGCTTTAGATTGCTGAGTTGAATAATTAAGTTTATGCCTATTTTGAATTATGAAGTTTGTTGGTTAATTTGAATAATAAAGTTATTGCTTGTATTTTCATTTTATATTTTATTTATATGTATTTTTATTAGATATTTAGAAATATATTTTTTATAATAGAAAAATATTTATCTTCATGGATTTTTCATATTTTAGAAATTTTATATTACAAGAAGTTAGATTTACATTTTTTTTCAACTGAATTAATATTTGGAACTAAATATAAATTTTGTATTTGTTTCATAATCATCTCACTTAAAAAAAAAAAACACAAATCCCTTAGTATCTGTTCTAAACTATCTCAAATCTCCAAATAGGGATGGTTTGAAAATTTTTAAAAATGGAATGATTTTGGGACTAAGAATTTTAAATTCTCAAACGATTTCTGAAGATTTTCGAATCTCATTACTATCCATACATCTCTAGTAATATGAGTTTCCAAATTTAGTAACATTTGGAGCTATTTTTGTTTCATGAAAAATAATTTATCTATAAAAAATATTTTTAAAAATATTTTAAAATATTTTTAAAATATTTAAAAATATTTTTTATATTAAAATATAATATAAAAATATTAATTTTGTATTTATAAAATTATGATAAATTTAGATTATAAACATTACATATATTTTTTTAGTAGCCAATATAAAAAAATATTAAAAATAAAAATTTTATAGGTTTCACTAATCACTAATGATCATCACCCACTAATAGCAATCGATAATATGTATCAATGTTAAAAAAAATAATCAGTGATAATAAATATATTTATAGATATGTATTTATATATTTAATTTTTATTTTGATGAGTTTATCAAAATTCAAAAAAAAATTTAAAAAAGAGAAAGTGTTTTCTATTAATCAAAAAAAATATTTTCTATTGATCAATTTTCTTAAGCATATCAAACATCAAAAAATGAAAAAAAAATATTTTCATAAAATAAATGGGATCAAACAAGTATTTTAAAATAATAAATCACTAAAAAAATTAAATATGTATAATCTTCCAATATATATAAATTTTATTTTTATCAATTCAATATATAAAATTTATTTTTGCTTTTAACTTTATCTTTAATCAAGTTTTAGATTCTCAATTTTATTCTTTTTGCTTGGTTGTATTTGGTAATCACTATAAATAACTACAAGAGATTATGTCATTCTTTGGATGTATACGAGATAAAAAGAATTTTGAGTTAGTTGCTAAGTTGTAACTTACGAATCTAGGATAATTTAAAATTCAATAGGAGGATACTTTGCATGTGTATTGAAGCAAGTGTGACCGCCCTCAGGTTTTTGCTTGAACAAGTAAAATCTTACTTGCGATTCCATCGTTTTATCGACTAATGAGGGGTTGAGAGAATGGAGGTTTTACGTTGGTAAGAACCCCAAAAGTGGCATAGGATTAGATCAGTGGACAATTCTTGAGGCCTTACGCGAATTTGAAACCTTTTTTTCTAATTTGATGGTTCACAAGGGACCAAGGCAGGACAATACATTAGTATCATCCTTAGAAAATATGGAGTCGCTTACCAACTTTGGTCGAGACAAGAATTCAGGAAAAGCAAAATCTAAACCTAACTAAGTCATGTAAAAGGCTCAATACGTCTTCACCTTATCAGAGATCAAGTTTGAAAATTCAATATAGTTTAGGGAAGAGATTAAGCACCCAAACAACCTGGATATTGGGATTATGGCTTCGAATATCTTTGTTCACTTTTTATCACTTTAATCATGTTATTAATTAGTCCATATAACACCCTTAAAGATGTTCCTATCCTAATATAATTAATCACATCAAGATGTCACTAAAATCAATGTAAAAAAGAGATGGGGCTCATGTTCCATGGCAAAGAGAGGTCATGCATATCCATCACATATCAAGCTCAAAAGAGAAGGGATCATATTAAGTTAATAGGGAGAATGCTTGGGAACATATGACCTTAAGGCATTGATCTCACTCCTCTACTTTGAATTGTGTGTTTTGAAAGATAACAAAATAATGACAAACCCTGAAAAGTTCTAATGATTGTATTTTGGTATTTTTGTATCCTATGAATAGACTCGATGAATGATAATAAGGGAGAACAAATTCAATAGGCATTGAACAATTCCCAACAGGTATTGGAATATCACAACAAGCATTGAACAAATCCTCAGACATAAGCTATGCACTCTAGACCTCGTCATAGGCGTTGATCTAGTCTTAACAATAAGCATTGCATATTCACAACAAGCATTGGAAAAGTGCTCTAATTTGTGTTACACCCTTTGGACCTCCTAACAAGGTACACTCAAATAATCAATAGGCATTAAAATGTTTCCAACAGGCATTGCAAATTCTCTAATAGTTGTTGAAGCATTTTCTGCAAATTTTGAAAAATAAAGCACTAAGCTCATATTTTTTGGGAAATCAACAATAAATGTTGATCAAGCCAATGACCATGAAAGAATGAATAATTGGTGTTGGAACATTCCATTACAAGATCAATAGGCATTGTTAAGAATAAACAAGTGTTATCACCTCTAATGACTAGTTTTACAGTATTGGCCTAGGGAACCAAAAAGGGGGTTGAATTGGTGTTTGATTAAACATTAAAATGAAAGATAAATGTGTTAAAGAAGTTGAGAAAGAAAAGAAAAAAATTGACACAAGTGTTTATAGTGGATTAGGTGTTAACAAACCATATGTCCATTCCCCAAGTCTCTACAATTGGGTGTTTTACTCAACTGAACTGGTGTTTCCAAGCTCACACGAAACTTTTACAACTTGTGTTTTATAGCTCACATAAAAATCTTAACCCTTGTGTTTTCTAGGCACACACAAAAAATATTTCACAAGGGTTTTACAGGCTCACACTAAAACCTCTCACAAGAGTTTTGTCTTTAGGCTAACTTTCAACCTTTTTACAATGGTGTTTATTGCTCACACCTAACAATCAATAACACATAAATGAGAATGAAAGATTGAGTAGCAAATAGGCAAGAGTTTGGTTACAAATTAATGAATTCTCTTGCACTTACCTATGTTTGGTGGAATATTTATAGCTCATATCTACTAAAGAGATGTTGGTCTAAAACTATCACCAAATCTCTAAGATGTGCTAGGCAGATTTAGCATTAAATGTTTGTCAGGAGGAGGTCTCAGTCACAAATTTTCAATTTTCATTATGGAGCTGAAAATTTCAACAGAAAACCCCATTTGTGTCTAACGGCTAGTCCATGTGTCCGATATCCATTGGTTGTTTGGGAAAATATAATCGTTGCATTTTGACAACTATCAAAAGTTGCGGTCACGAGATAACTATGTCCTAGGCACGACTAAGATCACAAATTCCTCTATTTGGTGAGGATACTACAACTCCTTGAGTCGCGATCACTACCAAATATTTGTCCTTGCGATTTTTAAGCTTCAACAGTTACCTAGGACACTTGGCATATTGTGGCTGTGACTTTGGTTTCGTCCTTTGTCACTATGAAAGTCGCGATCCTGAATCTAGATGCGATACCCACTACAAATTCATTTGTGACTCAAGCTCACTTCCTTCGGCTATGTCGCGGCTGTGAATTTCCCTGCGAATTCTTTTAGCTTAGCTTCATCCATCCTTGTGACTGTTTCACGGTCACGATTTATAATATACACACCATGAATTTGAGTGAACTTTATAAGGTTAGAGATTTTGAATTTCATCCAACTTTCAATGAAAAAACTAACTAATAATCTGTAAAACAACATTAAATGCAAGTATTAGTACTGATAAATCTCTATTGTCAAGATCAAAATATGTTCATGACTTAGGTTAAACCAACCTAGTCCAATAATCTCTCCATTTTTTATTTTGACAACTTAGATTAATCTTAAGGGAAAATAAATGCATGAGTTATGAAAATGGTGAGTGATTTAGTGAGTACTTAAAAATTTATAGTTAATGATAAAAGTAAAATTTTAAGTATGAGTGACAAACAATGCTCCCCCTCAACTTATGCTTATCTCTTTCAAAGTATTTTCTCCATACAATTCTCTCACCCTTTGGCAAGATAAAAAAAGGGTAAACGGAGCAAATAAAATGCATAAAGATGGGATAAAGTGAACATTAGAAGCAAATATTAATTTATAGAATCATAAGAATGACAATAAACATAAGAGTTGCAATCATCATAAAAATAAATTCAATCACATAACAGATGAAAGAAAGGATTGCAAAACAAACATATTTATTTATTTATAAGTTGTGGGATCAACAACTTTACATCAAAGAAAAAGAAAAATACAAAGAACTCCTAGTTTAAAAGATTAAAGAATCATCATCATCTCCAAAATCATCTTGCTCTTCATTGTCGCCTCCTCCTT
The DNA here is from genome assembly GCA_949677035.1 of Omphalea diandra. Taxonomy (NCBI): domain Eukaryota; kingdom Viridiplantae; phylum Streptophyta; class Magnoliopsida; order Malpighiales; family Euphorbiaceae; genus Omphalea; species Omphalea diandra. Next base: position 17,797 of record CATIWR010234778.1, on the reverse strand, counting down.
CAGCTTTGTCACTATCTTCAACCTCTTGGTTGTCTTCCTCCTCCGATGTATTCTCATAATCTGCGAAATTGAGAAGATGGCAGGGAGGGACGCCCATTTTCTCTTGTAAGTCCACCAGATCACTATGGAGGTGAGAAATAAGGAGAAATCTCCTTTTCAACATCCTCATCACCTTATCCAACTTTTAGTTAATGGTGGCAAGAGAAAGTTTAAACTTAGATTTTGGTTAAGGAGAAATCTCCTCATCATCAATAGGTCCTAAATCATATGTTACATGAATCACCTGAATATCTCGGGAGCAATGTTTGCCTTGCTCAGTCACGACAAAAACAATGCTATTGCATTTGCACTTGCATAGTCAATTGTTATACTTGCAATGTATCTTGATGATATTTGATTATAGATTATGCCCTGAGAATTTAATTATTGTTTTTATTCATTGAGTCGCGACTCACCAAATTGCAATTATTTTTCAGATACTGAAGCATAGACTTTGGACATTTTGGTCCATAAAGTTTTGTATAGAGACATATGGAACACAGGTCGTCGGTTGAATTTCAACTCTCTCTCCTTGCGTCATGTACATACATTTGATAGGAACTAGTTATGGTCACTGGTCCTGACATTAGTTAACACATGTGTACATTAAATACATATGGGATTATATATGTATGATGAATAAACCTTAATATGTATGCATTTTCGAACATGAAATGCCATGATTTGCAACTGAAGATGATAGTTATAGTTGGTGGTATTAGAGCATTCAAGCACACGAGGGGCAGATGTGCAAATCTCGGTGTGTATGACATCATGGGGCCAACGGGCAAATCTCGGATGTTGAGTGCTCTGATAGGTACTAGCTGTAGCCACGTTGTGACATTACAATTTGTGGTATCAAAGCTAATTTACAAATGAGAACAATGGATGTCACAGTTATTGGTTTGACAAATGAATTTAGATGTTACAGTTTTGGTATCAAAGAGGACTCAAGCATACACGGGGCAGATGTGTAAATCCTGATGTGTATGACATCGCGAGGCCAATGGGTAAATCCCAAATGTTGAGTACTCTGATAGGTACTCATTGTAGCATTATAGATTATGGTAAAAAAAAATGCTAACATTCAGTGGTATCAATGGTTGTTACATTTATTGGTATCAGAGCAACATGATTTGTAAACACAAGTGGTCATTACATTTATTGGTAAACACAATTGGTCGTTACATTTATTGGTATCAGAGCAAATATAAATACGGTCATTACATTTATTAGTATCAGAGCCATATGAGTTATGTCAGATGAAAATGGCTATTACACAATAAATTCTCGTTAGATGAAATTCGCGGTCGAGACTAAAATTCACGGTCACTATTTTTGAACTGTGTCTAACATCTAGTCCACGTGGCATGAAACCATTGGTCTTTCCAAAAACTAGTCGTTAGATCTTTCTAACGATTATAAAACTTTGTGGTTGCTACTTCAAATTCGCGGTCACTATTTTCCTTGTCGAACACGATGGTCACCATGAAACCATCTGTCTAACATGAAGATGTTGTTTCTGAAATTCGCAGTCGTTACTGAAATTTGTAATCGCTACTTTTAAATCTCAATAGCTATAACAACAACTACTTTTTCAAAATTCGCGGTCACTAATTTCGAAGGCAGATTTCCATACTTGGAGTTTCTTGCTTCTAATCATTTCTATTCAACTCCTAATGAAATTCTATCGTAATATCTTCAAAAACAACACTTAAAATTGATATTATAACCTTTTAATCTATATTGTCAAGATCAAGAGAGAGTCTTGACTTAGGTTTAAATAACCTAGTCTAATAGGTTTGAGTGTTAACCTTGGGAAAAAACTTATAAGGTTTGTTGTGAGCCAAAAACATTAGGTTGAGTGTGAGCCTTGGGGAAACACTTATAAGGTTTGGTGTCAGCCTAAACACTAAGTTGAGTGTGAGCTTGTAAAACACTAGTGATTGAGCAAAACACCCAATTGGTGAATTGGGGAGTGGATGTAGGATTGGTTAATACCTGAGCCATTATAAAACTCTTGTGTTCATTCTTCTCATACTCTTTCTCTAATCTTTCATTTTTGTCAGTTTCCTCCAAAATCAAAAGTTCAAATTTGTCACCAATTCAATCCACCTTCTTGGTGCACTAGGGCCAACAATTGGTATCAAAGCCAAGTCTCAATTCAAGCCTTAATTGTGTGAGAAAAGATCAATGGCATAAAAAGGAGTTCACTCTCATCTTAATCCCCACTTTGATGGTAATAATTATGCTTTTTGAAAGCATAAAACAGAGATCTATCTTGATAGCAATCTCATAAACTTATGGCATTATATACTTAAAGAATAGAAGCCTCTAACAAAGATGGTTGAAGGAGTAAAGGTGGCAATTGCAAGAGAGGAATGGAGTGAAGTACAAAGAAAGGCAAATGGGAAGAATAAGAGGGCAATGACTATTCTCCTAAGCACCATGTCAAAAGAAGAAATTGGACGAGTCTAACATTGCCAACTACACATGCCATATGGAAAGCACTAGAAAACTATCATGAGAACACAACTCTTATAAAATCAAGTATGTTGGAGATGTATGTGACAAAGTGAGAGCTTTTCATGATGCAAGACCATGAAAGCATCACCAAAATGACAAATAAACTTCTCTCTATTGTCACAAACATGAAAAAGTTTAGAAGGTCTCTTACCAACTATGAGGTAAATAAACATGAAAAAGTTTAGAAGGTCTCTTACCAACTATGAGGTAAATACTAAAATCCTCAAATCTCTTCCATTGGATAAATTTAGTGTAAGAGTATGCAACATTCAAGAGTCCAATCTAGAGATTGAGAAAGTTCTAACCAATGCCTTCATTGGTAAGCTTCTCACTCATGAGATGGCTCTCAAGAAAGATGAAGAGATGAAGAAACTAAGGGGACAAAGAGATAAAAAGGAGAAGAAAGCTCTAGCCTTCAAAGCTTAATAAGATTATTCAAGCTTAAGTGACTCAAATGAAAATGATAAAGAAGAAAAAAAGCTTGCCAAAATATTAAGAAGGACCAAGGAGTTGATGAAAAGTAGAAGAGAAAAAAGAATCCAAAGAAATTCATCTTCATATCATCATAATGAAAAGAAGGAGATCTTTAAGGCTGCTTAGGATGATGAGTTAAGTGATAAAGAAGAAGATGAAGTAGCAAAATTTTGCTTCATGGCTCAAGAGGACTCCTTCAAAGAGGTAAGTACTTTTCCACACTCTTATGAAGATTGTGATGCATTTAATGATATAGATGATGAACTTTTAGAAGCTCACACTTTGAAATGTGAAAATTATAAGTCACAAATGAAAACTTACAAGAAAAAATGTTCAAAGTTAGAGAATGAATTTAAATCCTTGAACAATCTTGTAAGTGAATTGAGGACCTCAAATGAAGAACTCAAAAAATCTGTTGAGAGTCTTTCAAATTCATCTTCATCCCTAACCTTCTTGAGAAAGAAAAATGACTCATTAAAGGGTAAAGTCATTGAGCTTAGAAATTCTATTTCTAAGTTTCACAAGGGAAAAAAAGCTTTGGGTGCACTTATTGTATCTCAAAGACCTCCTTTAGTTAGACATGGTCTAGGCTTCAATGAAGCCTTTTCATCTACTTCTTCACTCACTACATTCATTAGAGCATCAACACCTCAAACTTCAATATTGAGGTCACTAGGAAGAGAGATCCTTCTAGCACTAAGCCACCTATGCCTAAGGGTAAAGGAAATGCCCCCCAAGGCTCAAGAGCCAAGGCTTAAAGAGCAAATTATGCTTACATTTATAACAAGAAGCATGTCAACCACACAAACATAAAAAATTCTCTTATACTCCTAATCACTCGTGCACTTGCATACATTCTCACCACCTAAGTATGAGAAGGCCCCCTACTTATGCAAAGGTTGTGCATAGGAGAAAGACTCATAAGTCTAAGCTCCAATGTCATTATTGCATGAGATATAGGCACATCAATGTATTTTGCCACATTAGGAAGGCATGCCTCAAATTTGAGGACCCTTCCAAGACTAACCTTCAAGGACCCAAGTATGTTTGGGTACCAAAGTAAAGTGTTTGATATTATAGGATAGGGACACCTTCACCAAATTCTCATCATGGAAAGTCTAAAGGTGAATGGAGATTGCTAATGAAGAAGGGATAAAGTTTTAAATGGTTATTTGGTATTAAGCCATTGATACTAAACTTGTAATGTATCCCTTATCCCTTATGTTTTTTAACTTAATATATTTATGCATACATTTAGGGGGAGTTTTATTGCTTGATATATCTATGTGTTGACATGTTTGATTTGATTTGATTGATTGTGCGATGAGTTGAATCAATTCATTTTTCATTTGAGGTTTTCTACATTTCAAATGTTCAAATCAATCATAAAAAATCATATACTTTATACTAAGGCCATATGTGACCATTCTTAAATTTCTAGCCCTAGTTTGTGTGTTCAAACATCTTTAAATATTTGAATTATTTTGCATTTATGTTTTTTTTATATATAAAATTTCCATGGAATTTATGTTTCATCCATTTATCTTCTTATGTCACATATTGTGATCAATTATACAAAATCACTTATGTTTGCTATTCTAATTTGGGTTTGTACGATTAACAAGTTTGCGGTAATTCCCTCTCATATTCCCCATTCTTTCTCTTATTCCCTCATGTTCCTCTCTTTTTGATCTTAACAAAGGGGTAGAAATAATTGATTAAATATACAAAGAGGGAACATATAAAAAGAGGAGATAAAATTGATAATGACAAAAGGATATTAAAATAATAAAACTTTTTTAAAAATGGTCAAAAAAAGCAATTTTAAAGCCCAAAATGATGGAATTTAACCAAAAAACAATGAACGTCACTAGCAAAGTTAGCGAGTTTGAATCATTGACTTTTTTTTTTAATCAAACTACCATCCATAAACACCAAAATGCCACTTTAAATGTTATTTAAAATTATCAAAATTCCATTGAAATATATCAAATACCATAATTTCTCTTCCATTTATTCAGAAGAATTAACTACAAATTAAAAATTAATAACACATTTATAACCTTGTCTAATTCTAAACTTTATAGCATGTCATTAGTCCCATGACCGATAATTTTAATTATTATTATTATTATTATTACTACTGTAGGTATATTGATTATTTATTTATTTTAAAAAATAAAAATTTAATAGTTTAGATATTTTAACTTTGTTTCATGAAAATATTTTTAATTTCAAGTATTTAGCATATTTAAAGAAAAAAGTCAATGGAAAATAATCTTCACCCCATAATAAAATCTTCTCAATTTTTAGTATCATTTTCCCTAGCCTATTTAAAATCTTTGTAAAGGCAAAGACAATTAACTTTAGATATTCTTCATGTCAACCAATTCAATCATATCTTCATCTTCATCAACAACCATTTCATCATTAACCGTCATTTTGACATCATCAGCTGCCACTTCACTGCCAGTTACTCTTCTTTTCGACCACTGCATCATGATTTATCTTCTTTTTACAAAAATTACTCGTAATCCAAATTTCATCATATTTAATAATTTTAATAAAAAATTTTATTTATTTTTGTTTACATCTAGCTTCATTTTGACCGATCCTTAGACCTGGGCTTTGCTCATAAGAATCAATTTGACCTTTGGAGGTCTTGTTCATCATTTATTAATTATATGAGCCTTTGGTTTATGAGAGTGTGAAATAGTACAAGTTTGGACTTCGTTATTGGGATTCAAGGTACACTTTGGCTTTAGGTTGGACTCGAGTTTGGCCCATAACATTAGTAGATGAAATTTATATATATATATATGTAACTTGTTGATAGACTTTGTATTTTACTGGGATTCTTGTATATTACTAGTATATAAGCATATATAAAGTACAAGAAAAGAGTTCTAAATCATTTAAAAAAGTATAATACTATTTTTCTCCAAATCTCCTGTCTTTTCTTCTTCTTCTATTTTTCTTGAGCTTCCTGTGGTTGACCGTAGATAACGCCTAAATACCATTCAAATTGATGGTATTATGCCTATTTACTCATACTCTTATATATTAGATCCAAATGATTCTGGTTAAATGTTACTGTTATTCTTAAAATTTGATACTGACAGTACTTGACTACTAAACCAGAATCTAATTAAATTTACTCTTGATATTTTTAAGGGTAACCTTTTTTGGCATGCTTGGTGGGACCGTTATATGCTACTAGACTAGGTATCATGCATTGCGGGAATAATTAGACCAACTCAAAGAATAAGTCACCCAAATAGAAACCGCAGTCAATATGACCAAGAAGTCTAATGAAAACCCACAGGCCAATGACCCAACTCAAGGGGATGATTTAGCCGACTATCAAAGGCATGTTTTAATGCCTAGATAGCCAGTTCCTATGGCTGCAAATTATTCTCAGATTAGTAACTAAATTGCAACTGAGAATCATATCATGTTTAATAGCATGATCAACTAGATGGCCATCGTAATTCAACCATTAGTGGAAGACAATAAGGCCACCTAAAAGGATATTTGGTTAGATTTGGTTCAAATGAACAATTGTCTTGATCAACTAACGACCCTACTTGAGGGAAAGAGATTCCTAATGCAAGCTTCTAGCTCAAGAAAGTCTTATGCTTAAAAGGAAAAGGGGGTAGTGCACATACTTACTCGCCTATGTAATGTTGAACCAAGGATTCTCTCAAACCCCTAAAGATCTTGTAGCTTAGTATTCAGCCAAAGAGGAGTAGTTGTACCTTAGAAAAATTTTCAATAAACCTTCTAGTCGAACATACATCCATTACCTTACTACTAGTATAGTCTAGTAGCCTAAAGAGCAAATATGGTTTTCACTTATGATACTATTAAAAATATGATCCCATTAATAAGTATCATGGGAGAGCATATAGTGCCTTCTCTATATAAATATGAATATCACTTAACTTCTCTTAACTAGTGCAAATTAATAAATGCTCTTGAGAAGATAGAGTTGGATATGAAGCCCTTGCCAAGGTTGGCTTATTCTAATCCATAGTCTTAGTGGGTTGATAAGTTGTATCCTTTCCTAAAAGGTTATAAAATCGCTAAGTTTACTTTATTTTCAGGGGAGGATAATGACTCAATGGTTGAACACATTGCCCAATTTTCTATGGCATGTGGCAAAGCAAAGGTTAAGGATTTTTAAAAGTTACAGCTATTTGGAAACTCACATATAAAAACTACCTTTACTTGTTACACTAATCTCCCAACTAGGTCCATACCTAGTTGGAAGGTAATGGAGGAGAATTTCCATATAAATTTTACATGGCTCCCTCTTCGATTACTTTGGTTGACCTCACTCAAGCAAAATAATTGGCTAAAGAGTTAGTCAAGAAGTTTATTCTTAAGTTCAGGAAAGTTAGAACCTTATGCTACACTAAGCTACCCCAAAGTAGATTATTTCGCCCTAACATTAAAGGGGTTACATTTTGAGATCTGGAAGCACTTTGAAGGTTATAAATTCAAAAATTTCTATTAGCTAAGTATGAGAGTAGCTAGGTTTGAGAAGCTATTATAAGAGGTTAAGTAAAAAAAGGTGTCCTCTAAAGGTACTTATTATAAGGATGCTTATATGAGGGCCGTCGATTATGATAATTCAAATGAAGAGGAGGTGAACATAGCAAAGTTAGTACTTATGAGGGGGTATAAGTGCCTAACATTAGTTAAACGTAAACCATAAAAGAAGAAAAAGGCCAAATAAAAGACCAGGCAAATTGCTAAAGAGTACTCATTCAACTTGATTAAGGTAGATGAGATATTCTACTTTTTGGTAATAGATGGGCAACTCAAGCTCTCAAATAGCCATACTATTCCCCCACCAAAAGAAAGAAAAGGGAAAGATTACTATAAATACCATAACCTTTAAAGGCATTTGATCAAAAATTGCATCAACTTTAGATATGTGGTTCAAAAGGCCATCAAGGAAGGGGGAATCGTATTCCCTACGAAGAATAAAGCACTAGTTAAAACCAAGCCATTCCCCAAGGTGACCATCTCTATTATCTAGCTAGTGTTGTCAAAGGCTAAAGGGAAAAAGCCTATAAATGAGGAAAAACTCGTATCTCCTTTATCCAATAAGAAAAAACATGAGATAATGATGTTGGTTTGCCCTACTTACCATATTGAGTTCAAGCCTATGGCCAAGTGTGAGTCTCCCAATAAGATAGAGTAGTAGAGACCACAAAGGTATGATTCATATAGGTACCCTAATGTGTTGTATTCTCATGTTGTACAAATAAATGGGTTAGGCAAACACTTGAGAATGCAAAATATTAGGAGGCAGATGGGCAAACATCACCTAAATGATATGAGGCCAATGAAAAGACCAGCTATTAAGGTTGATCATTTGGAGCAATAAAATGTTAATTAACTAAGGAAGTCTTTCAGACTAAAGCCAACAACCACATATCATTAGGAAGAGCACAAACTTAAGAATGGTGTTTTTGATTTCCTTGACTTTGGGAGACCTTCACAAATCCATATGACCAAGACTCAAAAATGGAAGTTTTAAATATAAAGGCAGCAATTTTGAGCTAGGCTGGTAGAAGTCAGGGCTTATAGGAACGTTAAAAAATAGGTCAAGGCTCGACATGATAAGGAAATTAAGGAACTTAAGCTAAAATAAAAAAGGAAAAGGCTTGAGGTGTGTAAAAAAATTTACAAGCTAAAGCCATATGATGTTAATATTCATTATAACAAATGTGGATTAATGAAATTTTAGGTGCCTAAGAAGCCTGACAAAGGATAACCGAAGGAGGAGTTGCCCAACACTTTGAATGATAAGGCCGAACTGAATATGGTATGCCTTTTGTCTATAGATTTTTTGACCAGACTTAGGCAAAAAACCACACTAAAAGGAGACACGATCTGCCCAAGCTTAGATGATAAAGTTGAGGATAAAACAACCACCATGACTTTGCAACAACCTCTTTTATCTCAAATTGATCATATTTGACCATTATAAATTAAGGCTGAGTTAAATTCTATCCCAATTAATAGGGTGTTTGTTGTTAATGGGTCTAAGGTGTCCATTGTGCCTATAAAGTTCTTGAAGAAGATGAGCATCATAAAAGACCAAGTGAATAGGGTAAATATGTTAATGAGAGACTTTATAAAAGGAGAGACCTTAGTTGGTGAGTATATTGATCTGGATCTAAAGATTGGGAGATATACCACTAAAGAATGCTTTTTTATGGTTGATGTGGATGACAATTACAATGTGTTATTGGGAGGAGACTAAATTCATGCTAACTATGTCATCACATCATCTTTGCACTAGATGATGTGGGTTTGGAGATCAGATAGAGAGGTAGAAGTAATTCATAAAGATCCAAATTTGTTTATTGAAGTAGTTCACTTGGCCAATGTAATAATGTATCAAAGTAAGGTAAATTTCAAAAACATAGTTAAGGGGGCAACTTAGGATAAAAATGTGATGAAATTTAATCAACTCAGGGTCCTGATGTCTAAGCTTAAGCGACCAGCCTCAGTTAACATTGAAGGTTGCTCCTTAGTTTCCAAATCTGATGGTTAAGTCAACTAAGACGAAAAGTGCTTTAAGAAAAATCAAAAGGTTAATCTTGGAGCATAATTCAATAGCCTCAACTAAGTGTATATATGAAAATAAGCAAGATGATCACATAACTCAATTACGGGTGTCATATCTTAAAATTGCACATAAAAAACTAGATGACTAATAGGTCAAGACTTAAAACCCCTTGAAAGAGATAAACTTAGGCACGAAAGATTAACCTCAACCAATATTTATCAGTGTAAAGATGAATGTCAAATTCAAAGCTAAGTTAATTACATTACTTAAAGAATAGAGGGATTGTTTCTTTTGGAACTATTTAGAAATACTGGGTTTGGATCAAGCATTAGTAGAACACCACTGACACATCAAAGAGTTTGCCCATTTAAACAACCCATGGGGAGGATGTCAAAAAAAGTGAAAGAGCTCATAAGGAAAGAGGTTAAAAGACTTTTGGCTACTAGCTTCATTATAATGGCCACTTATATGAAGCAACTCTTTAACATCGTCCTAGTCATCAAATAGAATGGAAAGCTAAGAATTTGCATGGACTTCAGAAATTTAAATTTAGCCATACTTAAGGACAAACATCCCATGTCCATTTTAGACATTATGGTTGATACAACGACATGTAACATAATTCTTAGTTCTATGGATGAGCACTCTGGGTATAACTAGATAATGATTAATAAAGAAATATGAGCAAAATAGCCTTTAGGTGCCTAAGCTTATTAGTGTTTATGAATGGGTTGTTATGCCATTTGGCTTAAAGAATGTTGGGGCTACAAATCAAAGGGCAATGAATAAGATCTTCCATGATATCATTAAGAAGTCTATAAAAGTATGTATTGATGATGTGGTGGTAAAGTACTAAAGTGAAGAAGAGCATTTGGCCTAAATCAAAAGGTCATTTGAGTGGATGAGAAAGCATAAACTCAAGATGAACCTTTTGAAATGTGAATTTGAAGAGTTGGCCAAGAATTTTCTTGGCTTTCTAGTTCATTAAAAAAGCATTGAGATAGATTATAACAAAGCCAATTCTATCATAAAAGCAAAGCCTCCATCTAACAAGGAGTTATAGAGATTGATTGGTTAAATGAACTTCTTAAGGAGGTTTATATCTAACATTATTAGGCAACCGAGTATTTAAGGGTCGTTGCTCAACCTTAAAGGTAGAGATAAGTTTGTATGGAATGATAAGCACTATAAAGTCTTTAATGAGATCAAAAGATACTTGACCAAACCTCCAATCATGATTTCACCAAGGTTGAATGTTCCTTTGTTGTTATATCTTTCGACTAATGAGGTCTCAATTGGTTGTACATCAGCCCAGGGGTAAGATGAAGTTGAGAGGATTGTATGTTAATTAAGTAGAGTGCTTACTTCCATGGAATAAAAATATTTAGCCTTAGAGAAATTATGTTTGATTATGCTTGACATTGTACTTTGCAGAAATTATATTTTATTATGCATAACATTGTACTTTGCTTGCCTAAAACTAAATAGATATTCTCAAGTATATCCTTTCTCGATCATTTTTTAGAAACAAAATGGGCAAGTGGGAAATTGCTTTATATGAATTCACTCTATAATATGTTCTATAAAACACAGTGAAGGATTAAGCATTAACTAATTTTTTGGCTGACTACCATTGCTTGGACACCTCTGAGGAACCCATGGCTAAAATTGGGTATATCAAACACTTACATTGGTAGATATGGTTTAATGGTTCCAAAATAATAACTTCAGCTATAGTAGGGATTGTGTTATAATCAGTAGAGGGCCTTGTGACTAAATTATCATTGAGGTTTGATTTTTCTTATACTAATAATTAGGCAAAGTACTAACCCTTGATCATTGCCTTGAAGGTTTTAAATGAGTTAAGGGCAAGGTTTATAGAAGTGCAAAGAAGCTTTTTATTGGTAGTTAACCACGTCAGTGAAGCCTACATATGTGAGTCACTTAGCCTCAATGCCTATTGCAACAAGGCTAAGCATTTGATATAAAAGTTTCAGTCATTTTGCCTCAAGTTTATTGAGTGAGAGGGTCATGCAAAAGCAAATGAATGAGCTCAAATGGCCAATGGTTTCCAAGAAGAATACTATGTAACTCTAATTTTGTATCACGTAGAGTCTATGTTGTATGAAAGGTTATTTATGGATTCAGCTAGCCAATCTATATACGAGTTGTATAATCTTGATTTCTCAGTAGATTAGAGGGAAGAAATCATCTTTTACTTAAAAGATCCAAGTGCTTTGGCTAAACTACTTATATGGCATGGGGCAACAAAATTTTGTTATCTCAATAATGAGCTCTATTTGAATTGTGTGGATGGTAAGATATTATTGTGTTTAAGGCTAAAACAAGTTGGTTATGGTCAAAGTTCAGGAGAGGATAGTAGGCTCACATTTATTAGGGATGATGATAAAGAAACTCTTTATTAAGTATGGCTATTATTGGCTGATGATGGAGAAGGATTGCTTTAGTTACATTAAAGAGTGTCAAGCATGTCAGAAACATGGGTCGATTCAACATCTCCGAGCTAAAGAGTTACATTTAGTCATCAAACCCTAACCTTTTGGATGAGGGGGTGGACCTAATTAAAAAGATTTTTCCACTATCTTTTCACCATCATTATTAGTAATATGAAGTATTGAAAACATTATTAGTAATATAACATGAAGTATTGATGGCTTCAACCCTAAAGTAATTTGGTAAAGAACACTCATTAAGCATAGTTCTAGCCATTTGTACCAATGTTCTATTTTTCATTTCTACAACACCATTTTGTTGTGGTGTTCTAGGAGTGAAAAAGTTGTGTGAAATCCTATTCTCCAAACAAAAATTTTTAAAAGATTCATTTTGAAATTCTTTTCCATGGTCACTCCTAATGGAAGAAATGAAGTAAACTTTTTCATTTTGAACTATTTTAGCAAAAATTTTGAAAGCATCAAAAGTCTCTTATGAGCAAGGAAAGATACCTAAGTAAATCTAGAGTAGTCATCAACTCAGAAAAATGCATAATGCTTTCCACTAAGACTAGCATTCCTAGTAGGTCCAACTGAGTCCATATGAATGAGTTGAAGAGGTCTAGAGGTACTTGTAATATTTTTTACCTTGTAGGATGCTTGATGTTGCTTCCCCATTTGATAAGGCCCACATGTCTTGTCTTTTATGCATTTGAGCTTTGGAAGACCTTCAATTAGCTCTCCTTTTGACAAGCTTTGTAAAAGCTTCATGCTAGCATGTCTAAGTCTTTTATGCCAAAGCCAAGACTCATTGATAACAGAAATAAGATGCTTAAAGAATTGGTTAGCCAAATTTTTTAAGTCAATTTGGTAGATATTGCCTCTTATTTCACCCTTAAAGACTACCTTTTCATCTACTAAGGTGGTAACACAACATTCTCTAGCAAAGGTGACTTTATTACCTTTTTCACATAATTGACTTATATTAAATAGATTATGTTTCAATCCCTCAGCTAAAAGAACATTATCAATGAGAGAACAACCTTTCTTACCAAAAATTCCAATGCCTACTACCTTACCCTTGGCGTTGTTTCCTAATGTGACATTACCACCATCTTTTTCTTTGATGAAAGTGAATATCTTTCTTTTTCCATTCATATGCTTTAAGTATCCACTATCCATATGCCAATCATTATCCTCTTTTGTGGTTTCTAAGCATTCCTACAAAACAAAAACATTTCACCTTTGTTTAGGTACCCAAGCATACGTAGGTCCTTGGGGGTTAGGCTTAGAAGGGTCCTATAATTTGAGGTATGCCTTCTTAATGTAACAAAAGATATTTATATGGTTATATTTCATGCAATAATGACATTATAGTTTAGACTTATAAGTCTTCTTCTTATTCATAACCTTAGTATGAGTGAGGGACCTTCTCACATTTTAATTGTATGAATGCATGCAAGTGCATCAGTGAGGAGTAGAAGAGAAGTTTTTGTATGTGTATGTTTAGGCATGTCTTGTTGAGTACATGTATGCATGATTTACTTTTTAAAACTTAGCTCTTGAGCCTTGGAGAGCCTTGCATTTGCCTTTAGGCTTGGGAGGCTTAGTGCTAGGAGCATTCTTCTTCCCAATAACCTCAATGCTAGAATTTTAAGGTGAAGAAGCTCTAATGAAAGCAGGAGGAGAAGATGTAGATGAGGAAGCTCCATTAAAGCCTAAACCTTGTCTCACTAAGGTTGGTATTTGAGATACAATAAGTGTATCTAAGGCTTCCTTCCCTTTGTGAAATCTTGGGATGGAACTTCTAAGTTTAATAACTTCTTTTAAGGTGTCATTTTCTTTTCTTAGAGAATCAAAAGAGGATGAAGATTTAGAAAAATTTTCTAAAGATTTTTTAAGTTCTTCATTATAAGTCCTCAAGTCACTTACAAGATCATTTAAGTTTTTAATTCATCCTCTAGTTTTGAACATTTTTTTTCTTATAAGTTTTCATTTGAGATTTGTATTTATCGCATCTCAATGTTAGAGCTTTAAAAAGCTCCATCATCTAAGTCCTCAAAATCATGACAATAATATGAAGAAGTACTTACCTCATTTGAAGAGTCCTTTTGTGCCATAAAGCATAGGTTGGCAACTTCTTCATGTTTTTCTTCCTTATTAGAGCTATCATCCTAAGTAGCCTTAAAGCTCTTCTTCTTTTCCTTATCTCACTTTTTCTTTTTCTTCAATTTGGGGTATTCGGATTTGATAAGTCCTTGCTTCCCACACTCAAAGCAAGTCACATCATTCTTTTTTTCTTTGAAGTTTAGGGATGTTCTTTTAAAGTTTCTTCTATCTTTTCTTCCCCTTATGAGCTCTTTAGTTCTTCTTGAAAGCATTGCTAGCTCTTCTTCCTCCTTCTCACTCTCATTACTATCACTAGAGGCAACTTTTACCTCTTTATCTTTATTTGATGATTTGAGAGTAAGAGTCTTTTTTCGACTTTATCTTTTTTCTACTAGTGGCAACTTCTACATTACTATCATGGTTTGTAAAAATTCAACCAAACTTCTTTATGTTTGTGACAATTGAGAGCAATCGATTTGTCATATCGATAATGCTTTTGTTTTCTTTCATCATGAAGAGCTCTCATTCAGTCACATACATCTCCAATCTACTTAATTTCACTAGTGTAGTGCCCTCTTGGCAGTTCTCTAAGGCCTTACATATTCCATGGCTGGTTAGGCAATGTTGCACTCTACCAATCTTCTCTCTTGATAGGGAACTAAGAAGAATGGTCATTACTCTTTTATTCTTGCCATTTGACCTTCTATGTGCTTCCACCTATTCTGCTCTTGGAATTAGGACTTCACTATGATCTACCACTTTAGTTGGAGGCTTCAATTCCTTTGCTATAATATCCCACAAATGCACCACATCACTATCTAAATAGATCTCCATTCTATACTTCCAATGAGTATAGTCGCATCCATCAAAGTAGAGCATAAGGTCAGTGTAGGTTCCTTTTTATGCCATGATTTTTTCTCACTCAATTAAGGTTTTATTTGAAACTAAACTCTAATACCACTTGTTGGCCCTTGTGCACCGGAAGGGGAGGTTGAATTGGTAGGTAATTTAAAACTTTGGAGGGAAGGTAAGTTATTTAAGGTTTAGAAGAAGAATAGAATGCACAAGGATTTATAGTGGTTCAGGTATTAGCCAACCTTATATCCACTCCCCAATTCTTCTAATTTGGTGTTCCACTAATATCAAATGGTGTTTTCAAGTTTACACCTAACTTTACAACTTATGTTTTGCGAAGGCCCACACACAACCTTATAAATATTTTCCAAGGCTAACACTCAAATCTATACAAGAGTTTTCTATTGGCTCACACTCAAATCCAATCCTAAAACTGTTTAAAGCTCACACTAAACATCTTAAAACTTAATAACAAAGAGAGTAACTTGTAGAGAGAAAATTAAAAAGCAAATTTGCAAGAGTTTAGCCTTAGTAAATGTCATTCCCTTGCATTTATGCCTATTTGATGGAGTATTTATAGCTTATACACACCAAAGAGACGTTAGAGACAAAACTATCTCATAATCTCTAAAGTTGGTGGCAAAATCTAGCATTAAATGCTTGTCAGTCAAATGTCGTGGTCGAGACATCCATTTTATAATTGTGACTCATGTTTAGCTCTGGAATTTGCTATGTCGTGGTCGAGATCTTTATCTCTGTCTAATGGCTAGTATGCATGGTAGTATGTGATTGGATCTTTATCAAACCATCCATTAGAACCCCATTTTATGCTTTTGATGATCACGATAATGAGACAAATGTAGTAGGCATGACAAGGTAGTGATCGAGACTCTTAGAACATGAACTAGATTATTGGTTTTGAAAGATATGTCGCAACCTCTGCACATGCGTACCAATTGTGACATTCATATATATAAATGGCTCTGTGAGCATATGGTAGTCTTTGGTTGGTTAGTAGGAGTTCTCTAAAAGAGGTTTAAGTGTTGTGGTTGCTACACTCATTGGGACAACCATCGTGAATGGCTCTGCCAAATTTTATTCCAAGATTTTCAAGGTAGCGATCGTAACTCATAAGCCTATTTTGGTTTTCTTTTCCATTTGACATCATTTTTCTTTTCTACTTGACTTTCAATGATGCTCTAACTTTATTTTTGTAATCATAACACTTAGAGAAGACGATACGTAACGACCGTATTCATATTTGCTCTAATACCAATAAATGTAGTAATCGTGTTCATTTGATAGAACTTACATTGCTCTGATACCAATAAATGTAATGACCAATTGTGTTTGCAAATCATGTTGCTCTGATACCAATAATGTAACAACCATTTTCATTTACAAAACTCATACTATTCATGTCCACAATCTGTAATGCTACAATCGGTACCTATCAAAGCACTCAACATCCGAGATTTGCCCGTCGGCCCCGCGATGTCATACACACTAGGATTTACATGTCCGCCCCGCGTATGTAACAACCATATTCATTTGACATAACTCATATGGCTCTGATACCAATAAATGTAACGGTCATGTTCATTTTTCAGAACTCATATGCTCTGATACCAATGAATGTAACAACCATTGTGTTTACAAATCAAGTTGCTTTGATACTAATTTTTTTTTCTACTATAATCTGTAATGCTACAATCGGTACCTATCAGAGCACTAAACATCCGGGATTTGCCCGTCGGCCCTATGATGTCATACACACCAGGATTTGCACGTTTGCCCCGCGTATGCTTGAGCCCTCTCTGATACCAAAACTATAACATCTAAATTCATTTGTCAAACCAATAACTGTGATATCCATTGTTCTTATTTGTAAATCAGCTTTGATACCAAAAATTGTAACGTCACAACGTGGCTACAGCTGGTACCTATAAGAGCACTCAACATCCAGGATTTGCCTGTCGTCCCCGCGATGTCATACACACCGAGATTTGCATGTCTACCCCGCGTGTGCTTGAATCCTCTAATACCACCAACTGTAACTATCGTCTTCAGTTGCAAATCATGGCATTTCATGTTCAGAAATGCATACACATTAAGGTTTATTCATCGTACATATATAATCTCATATGTATTTAATGTACACATGTGTTAACTAATGTTAGGACTAGGGACCATAGTTAGTTCCTATCAAATGTATGTACATGACACAAGGAGAGAAAGTTGGAATTCAACCAATGACTTGTGTTCCATGTGTCTTTATGCAAAACTTTATGTACCAAAGTGTCCAAAGTCTATGCTTCAGTATCTGAAAAATAATTGTGATTTGGTGAGTCACGACTCAGTGAATAAAAACAATAATCAAATTCTCATGGCATAATCTATAATCAAATATCATCAAGATACATTGCAAGTATAACAATTGACTATACAAGTGCAAATGCAATAGCTTTGTTTTTTTCGTGACCGAGCAAGGCAAACATTGCTCCCGGGATATTCATGTGATTCATGTAACATATGATTTGAGACCTATTGGTCCATCTTCTTGTAATTTGTAAGTGTTTGACAAGTCGGTCACAATGCCCCTTTTAGTTTCATATGCAAGTGCTTATTCACAAATGATATGCCAAGTAATCGTTAAGAGCATTTGATTCTCACTTGGCCTGTATTCCCATGTAACATGTAACAATTCAATCATTCTCACTTGACTTATATTTTCATGTAACATGTAACAATTCAA
>CATIWR010234776.1:0-48860 GCA_949677035.1 Omphalea diandra | reverse complement strand
AAAACACAAGTGTATAGGTTGTTGTGTGAGCCTGCAAAACATAAGTGTAAAAGTTTGGTGTAAGCTTGAAAACACCTTTGAAAGATAATGGAACACCCAAGCTCTAAGAATTGGGGAGTGGATGTAGGGTTGTTTATACCTTAACCACTATAAATCGTGTGTTTCTTTCCCACTCATTTCTCTTCTATCTCCTTTCAATTTTAATTTTTATACACTAATTCAACCCCCCCCCCCTCCCCTTCTGGGTGCTTAGGGCCAACATACCAAGCTAATATTTCAAAATTCTCTTAACCGTATACAAATGTGATTCTTTAGGACAAGATTGGAATATAGCACATAAGCAAACATTAAATATAATATCAGGCATAGAAGTGGTAAGATAGATAAGATAGCCAATCATACCTCTATACTTTTTTCATCAATAGGCTTACCCAATTCATCCTTATCTAACTTTATTGATACACTCATTAGATTCTTGAATACTTTGCATCCATCCATTCCAAACCTTTTGAGTAGCTCCTTTGTGTACTTAGCTTGGTTGATGAAGATGTCCTCTTTGGTCTGCTTAATTTGAAGACTTAGGAAGAACTTGAGCTCACCCATCATGCTCATCTCAAATTCCTTAGTTGTACACTTAGCAAACTATTCACAGAAAGATTCATTAATGGGGCTAAATATAATATCATCAACATAAATTTACATAATGAGTGTATCCTTTGTTGTGCTTCTTTATAAACAATATTGTGCGAACCTTGCCCTTTTCAGAATCATTTTTTTAAAAAAATGAACTAAGCCTTTCATGCTAAGCTCTTTGAGCTTGTTTCAAACCATATAAGGCCTTAGTTAATTTAAAAACATGAAAATCAAAACTCGGAGGTTGTTTAACATAAACTTTTTCCTCTGTAAAACTATTTAAAAATGCACTTTTCATATCCATTTGAAAAATTTTAAAGTTCATATGATATGTAAATGCTAAAAGAATTCTAATGGCCTCTAATCTTGCTACAGGGGAAAAAGTTTCATAATAATCAATGCCTTCCTCTTAGTTGTAACCCTTTGCAAGTAATTTAACTTTATTCCTAGAGATAAAACCTTGCTTATCTAAATTATTCCTTACATAGCAATCGCCCAAATCTCATCATTAAGAGCCTCATCAATTGACTTTGGTTCAATTTGATAAATAAAAGAAAGATTATTATCTAATTGAGCTTTAGTACTTACTCCTTTAGATGTTTCACTAATGATTATATCTTTAGGTTGATCCTTAGAATATCTCCAATCTTTAGGGAGTTCTTAAGCTTAGTTCTCTTCTTATTGAGATTGAGCTTGTTCTTTCTCTTATGGTGGCTCATGATCCTCAATATAAAAAACATTTTCCTTTGGTGTTAAGTTATGCTCCAACTTTTCAAAGATACCAATAGGATCATCACAAAGAGAACCTTTCTCGATATTAAGTTTGTTAGACTCATCAAATACAATATTCATGGACTCTTCAACAACTATAGCTTCTTATGAAAGACCCTATAGGCTTTGTTCATGGTGGAATAGGCAAGAAAAATACCCTAATCAATTTTTAAGGCAAAATTTTCAAGGTTATCCTTGGTATTAAGAATATAGCATTTCCAACCATATACTCTAATATATGAAAGCTTGGCCTTTCTTCTATTCTATAGCTCATAAGAAGTTTTATTTAGAATGAGTCTTTTGAAAACATGGTTTCTAATATATACATGCAGTAATGATGGCTTCAACCCAAAAGTAATTAGGTAAAGAATACTCATTAAGCATAGCTCTAGCCATCTCTATCAATATTCTATTTTTCCTCTCTACGACACCATTTTGTTGTGGTGTTGTAAAAGAAGAAAAATTGTGAGAAATCCAATTCTTTAAGAAATAGTTTTCAAAAGATTCATTTTGAAATTCCTTTCCATGGTCACTCCTAACAGAAGAAATGAAATAAACTTTTTCATTTTGAACCCTTTTGGCAAAGATTTTAAAAGCATCAAAGTGTCACTCTTATAAGCAAGGAAGGAGACCAAAGTGAATCTCAAGGAATCGTCAACAAGCACAAATGCATAATGTAACATCCTTATCCACATTCATTGCATAAATGATTTTCAATCTCACATGAACATATTCATTGCATAAATGATTTTCAATCTCACATGAACATATGCAATGGATAAATGATCATTTAGATATGTGAATTGGATAAGCACAATGATGACACGTGCACTATTGCATTTGAGACATTTAAACATAAATGTAATGTTTGTATAGTTGCATGGAAAAATATCTTATATTGTGTACATGATATAGCATCATAAATAATGGTGTTTTAGAGCTTACTTAAAAATATAAGTAGCATATAGGGATTAGGAGATGGATGAGGTGATGAAAAAGTGAATAAGAGGGACTAAAAGAGTAATATTGAACTTCCAACTGATGGTAGTGAGACACCATGATTTTGTCTTATTATAGTAGGTATACAAATTAAATTTATCATCTTTTAAGATCAGATTAGAGAGCCAAAAATGTGAAGGTGTGCAAAAAATAGAAAGGAAGAAGAAAAAGAAGAAGAATAAGAAGAAGAAGAAGAAGGAGAGGGAGAAGAGTGAGCTAGCTTAGAGGAAACCCTAAGCTTTTCTAGTTTTGGCAAAATAGGAAAGTGATTTTATCTTCTTCCCATATGAAATTCCTCCCTCATAACATGTTAAACATACATGATTAGGAAGAATTATGGAGTAATTTGAGGTAGAGCTCGTGTATGAAAATTTTAAAGCTTAAAAGAAATAAGAGCTGATTGTATTGGTTTTGTTATTAGAGTAGATTTTGTACCACCGATTTCATAACCCTAAAAAAGGAATTAGGAAAAGTGTAAAATATGAAAGTAGTACCTTTATTCCCCATCTAAATAAATGTAAAATAGTTTTTCTTAATTTGTGTGTGTAAGGAGATATTGCTTCTTCATTAGGGGTGGTTCACAACCAACCAAAATCTCTTCGATCTTTCTATTTTCATATATTTTGATGACTTCATGTTCTGATTTAGTCAAAATTCAAAACATGAAAATTGTAGATTTATATTCCCTATAAATACTTGTAAATCAGTTTTTCTTTGTTTGTTGTGTGGACAGAAATATGGTTCATTGATTAGGACTGTCCCTAAACCTAATGAAACCTCGTTAGTCTTATAATTTTGTTTTCCTAGAATTTTATGGTCATAGAATCAGAATTTGATGATGTGTTAAACTTAAAAGTTGTATATTTATGTCTTATCTATATTCCTATAAAATATTTTTGCCAAATTTATCATGGTTGATGAGATGTTGCCCCTTAATCATGATTGATTGTTAACATGTTGAAAACCTATTCACCCTTAGATCGGTCATTTGTTTTGGTGACTTTATAGAATGAGTAAAACATGAAAAATGTTCCTTTATGTATTTTTTAACTTTTGGTAAATTTGTTTTACAATTGGATTTGTACAATTTGAGATATACCTAAGATTGTAAGACCTACTCAGAATGAGATGACATTGAAACAAGGCGAAATTCAAAAATTCACCACATTTTCTATATGCCTTATATTGACATGAAATTTGATTATGTTGTATCATTATGTGTCTAGTTTATTTAAAAAGAGAATCAAGTCATTTGGATAAGTATATCTAGAGTTATTATTATGAGAGTGTTGCAAGGTCAGGCTGCCATATAATGAAAATATGCATAGACACTAGGTCCACTTGCATAAATCATGTCATAGTTGCATACCAAGCATTCATGATCATTTCAACATACTTATAACCATGTATGTATCAAATGTTAGGATCTCAATACTTTGAGGAAGCCCTATAAAGCGATCCAAACCTAATATAAAGGTTGGTCACATCAAAAGGTGAGTAAACATCATAATTAGATTTAATGTGTGTGTGTGTGATAATTGTATGATATGATTATGTTTTATTGCATGTATAGATGATTGAATTGTTATATTTTACATATGAATACAAGTCAAGTGAGAATTATATACTTTTAATGATTACTTGGTATACCATTTTGAATGAACACTTGCATATGGAACTAAAAGGATGTTGTGACTAGCTTGTTAAACTGATACAAACAAGGTTAACTTTTGGATCCTAATTAGTATGTAGCATCAGTCTCAAGCCTTTAATTCAAAGATCAAATAGGATAAACTCTCAAATCCCAATTATATCTCTAGAAAACTTATTTCTAGCAACCTGAATTATAAAGATTTAAGAGGTGTTAATCTCAAGCTTAAATTAACTAACTAATCAAGACCTAGATTAAATGAGTTTGTGAAATTATTAAGAACTCACTTAACAATCTCACTAAGTCCTATTAAGAACTCAAGAAGAGAATTAACTCTTATAAGCAATTTACTAAAAGAAATATTCTTCAATTCAATAATTTTGCTGAATAAGAAGGGTTATTTATAACCTTTACAAAACTTCTAGAAACCCTATGAATTACTTCCTAAATAGTCTTTGAAATCTGCCTAATCTATTTAGGAAAAAAGGATACTCTTAAGCTAAATAGGAAATAACTAAAAGATAAATTAGATATCTTTCTATTATAAAATAAGTTTTTTATATAAGTAAACAAACAAGTTCATAATTAGTTTAGGAGAGAAATTCGACCTAATTAGGAAGTTTCTTCATACTTGGGTCATAGGTCTTTCCACATGTTAGGCTCCAATGGATCAAGTTAAAGGCTTCCTTTGAAGAGTCCATGCTATCATCTCTAAGTAATTAGGCTTTTTGCTTCCTTTAATCTTCTTGGGTTAGCCCAATGGTTATTCCTTATTACATGAATAACTCAATTGCTTCTTTGAACCTTTTAAGCCTTCCCCTTGTGATTGAGCCGTAAAGTTGAAGTGGATCTTTAGGCTAGCCTTAGATGTTTGCATCATTCCCTTCTTCCTCATGAGGATTCGTCCTTGAATCAATACCTTCATCAAAGTCCAAAGGAGACAAATCAGTAACATTGAAAGTAGCACTAACATTGTCATCACTAGGTAAGTCAATCTTATGTGCATTATCATTAACCTTTTCTAAAACTTGAAAAGGTTCATCGCCTTTAGGGTTAAGTTTGCTCTTTCTAAGATTAGGAAATATTTCTTTCCTAATTCAAACACAAGTTTATTAGCATGTTTGACAACTTGTTCATTCTTTTTTTTAATGTTCATGTGAACCTTCTCATGTAAAGACTTAATAAATTCTACCTTTTTTTTCCCATCCTCATCTAATCTCATATCCAAAGGCAAAGAAAGTAAGTCCAATGGACTTAAAGGAACAAATCCATAAACGATTTCAAAAGGACAGTAATGAGTAAATGATTGCACACTACAATTATAAGGAAATTCAATGTGTGGCAAACATTCTTCCCATGTTTTCAAGTTATTTTTAATCATCACTTGCAATAATTGTCCTAGAGTTCAATTCATAGCTTTAGTTTGTCAATCGGTTTAAGGGTGACAAGTAGTAGAAAACAATAACTTAGTTCCTAACTTTCCCTGTAAAGTTTTACAAAAGAAACTCAAAAATCTCATATCTCTATCACTAACAATAGTTTTAGGCATGCCATGTAATCTCACAATTTCTTCGAAAAAATAAGTTTACAACATTAATGGCATCATCAGTTTTATGACATGGAATGAAGTGTACCATTTTAGAAAATCTATCAATCACAACAAAAATGGAATCATTACCTTTTTTAGACCTAGGCAAACCCAACATAAAGTCTATTAAAATATCAACCCAAGATGTGTTAGGAATAGGTAAAGACATGTATAATCCATATGGTTTAGATTTAGATTTAACCTGTTTACATGCAACATATTTATCACATATCTTTTGAACATTTAATCGCATATTTGACCAATAAAAATGTTTATGCAAAACATCTAAAATCTATTATGCTCCAAAATGCACCATCAATCCCCCTTTATGTGCTTCGCTTACAATAAATTCATGCAAGGAACAATTAGGCACACATAACTTGTTATTCTTGAATAAGAACCCATCATGCCTGTAATACTGTTCATAAGCAACCTTTTCACAAGCAACATAGAATTGGCTAAAGTCATGGTCTTGTTCATATAGCTCTTTGATGTATTCAAATCCCAATGACTTTGCTTTCAAAGTAGAAAGAAGCACATACGTTCGAGATAAAGCATCAACCACAATATTGTCCTTACCTTATTTGTACCTTATGACACCCGGAAAGGACTTTTTAAACTCACTCCATTTGGCATGTCTTTTGTTGAGATTTTTTTACCCCTATAGGTACTGCAAGCTTTCATGGTCAGTATGGACAACAAATTCTTTAGGCAAAAGTTAGTGTTGCCATGTTTGTAAGGCTTTTACCTAAGCATACATCTCTTTGTCATAGGTTGCATAGTTTAAGGATGCACCATTAAGTTTCTCACTAAAATAGGCAATAGGCTTTCCTTCTTGCATGAGCATGGCTCTAATTCCTATACTTGAAGCATCACATTCAATTTTGAAGGTATTAGAAAAAATAGGCAAAGAAAATAAAGGTGCACTAGTTAATTTAGATTTGAGTAAAGAAAATGCATTTTCTTGTGCATCTCCCCATTGAAAGCTAACATTCTTCTTAATCACTTCAGTTAGTGATACGACTATAGTGCTAAAATCCTTGACAAATCGACTATAAAAACACACCAAACCATGGGAAGAACACACAACTCCTACATTCTTTGGCGTAGGCCAATCCTTGATAGCCTTGACTTCATCTTCATCTACCTCGATCCCTTGCTCACTTACCATAAAACCTAAGAACATAACTTTGTTTGTATAAAAAGAACACTTCTTAAGGTTAGCAAATAACTTTTCCTTTCTCAAAACATGAAAAAATAACTTTACATGCTTAACATGATCTTCCAAATATCGAGAATATATAAGAATGTCATCAAAAAACATAACCACATACCAAGAAAAGCTCACAAAACATGGTTCATTAATCTCATGAAAGTGTTAGGTGCATTGGTTAAACCAAAAGGCATAACCAACCACTCATATAAACCATATTTTGTTTTGAAAATAGTTTTCCACTTATCTCCCTTCCTCATCCTAATTTGATGATATCCACTTTTAAGATCAATTTTGGAAACATTTTAGCTCCATGCAATTTCATCAAGCATATCATCAAGCCTAGGAATAAGATGTCTATATTTGATAATCATCTTATTTATAGCCCTACAATCAACATACATCCTTTCATTTCTATCCTTTTTTTATACAAGTAAAATAGGAACAACACAAGGACTTATATTTTACTTTATCAAACCTTTCTCCATTAGCTTATCAATTTATTGTTAAAGCTCCTATAGGCTGACCTATTTGGAATTTGAAAACCTGAAATGAAATCAATTTGATGTTTTATCCCTCTCAAAGGTTGTAATCCTTTAGGCATCTCTTGGAGAAATAAGTCATCATAATCCTGTAAAAGAGAAACAAACATACTAGGCAAAGAAATGGTTAAGCCGTTAGTAGAAAAGTAAGCTTCTTTATACAACATCAAAAACATAGGTGTTTGGGATATATAGGCTTTTCTCACTTCTTTCTCTTTTGCATAAAAGCTTTTTTTTACATCCTCTCCTTTTGCATGCCTCTCTCCTCTTTTTTGGGCATCCCATCTTTGCTCTCCTTTTATCACTCTAACCTTACTTGCCTCTTTGGTTTTCTCACTACTCTTCTTTTGTCATGCTAATTTTTCTTTTTCTTATTTATGCATGCTTTCTCTCTCTCGTAAGACCTTTTGATCTTCATAGATTCGTGAATGAGTTAAAGAAGATAGTACAATGTGTTTGCCCCTAAAATGAAACTCATATACATTAGTAAACCCATCATGTTTCACCTTCTTATCAAACTGCCATGGATCCCCAAAATCAATGGACTGGCTTGTATAGGTATAACATCACATAAAACCTTATCTTTATATTTTTTTCCATTGTAAATGCAATCCTAATTTGTTTAGTTGCCTTAATTTCCCCATTCTCATTTAACTATTGCAAGTGATAAGGTCTAGGATGTTTCAAGGTTGACAATCCCATATTTTCCACTAGATAAATGCTCGTTGCATTAGTGTAACTACCCCCATCAATTATAACAAGACATAAATGGCCATTAATCCTACACCTAGCATGAAAAATGTTTTCCCATTACTCTTGATCTTTTTTAACATGGGCATTTAAGGAGCGTCTAGTCATAAAAAGTTCATTACTTGTTGCCTCATCAAGGTCATCAAAATTGTCCACATCACTAGCATCTTCTAACGAAGGCATTTTGAGGTCGGTTCCTACTCCATCATCTTCATCCTTTCTTGTAATTTTGCTATCTCTAAGCACTATGGTGCTTTTGTTAGAGCATTCACGGACATGTGTCCTCTCTCTTGACACTTGAAACACTTTATAGAGCTGGTATTGTTGGATATTGTTGGTTTGACCTTAGCTAGATAAATTGGACTTCCTTATTTTTTTCTTAGGTATTTTGGCCTTAGGTCTACTAACAAACTTATCACCAACTTTAAACTTGTTAGTACCAAAAGAAAAGGAGAAATTAGGCCTAGAAGTCTTACCCCTTTGCTGTTTTTCCATCTTGATGGCCAAATGGTACAAATCCTCTAAGTAGTTGTAAGGGTACATTTTCACTTAATCTGCAATGTCTTTGTTAAGCCCAGCAAGAAACCTTGCCATTGTTTGCTCTATGGATTCTTGAATCCCAGCCCTAATCAATGTCACCTCAAGCTTTTGGTAGTATTCTTCCACACGCCTAGCACCTTGTACAAGCCTTTGCAATTTGTTATGCAAATCCCTATAATAATGGCTAGGTACAAATCTTTTTCTCATAATTCTTTTCATTTCTTCCCAGGTACAAATAGGCTCATCCCCACATCTTTTTCTAGTATATTTTAATTGGTCCCACCAAATAAAAGCATAATCTATAACTCAACAGCAACAAGCTTAATTTTCTTTTCTTCACTATAGTTGTGACAATCAAAAACAAAATCTACCTTTTTTTCCCCATGATAGGTATGCCTCAGGATCACCCTTACCATTGAAGGTAGGAATCTTCATCTTGATGCCACTAAGATTGTTATCTTGCCTGCTTGATCTTTGGAACAATTCTTTCATGGAATCACCATCCTCCTTCGCACGGGTGAATCTACCATGCCTTGGTTGTCTAAAATGGGTAAGGGTATCATTGGAATTGAAGGCATTTTGATGCTCCCTAGTTGCTATTTCACCTCTTTAAACTTTTATTGTATTAGGGATATAGTATCTTGCATAGCTTTCACAAACAACTTCCATTATGGATCACTTTGAGGTTCTTCCATGGTTAGCAGAATAGCACAAAAAAATACTCACAAATGCTCCCTCACGTGTCTACACTCAATTGATGGCACTCACATTCGAGTGTAACTCAAAATTGGCTTTTACCCTCTTATGAGCTCACCACTCTTTGCCTTTTACCTCTTAAGATTATTTTCTTTAAGTTATTTGAGGACTTTATGTCTAGCGAATCTTAAACAAAATAAGTAAAAAACTAGTTCTTAAAACACTTAAAAAATAAAAGAATTGAAAAGAACACAATTGATTGCACAAACAAATTTCTAAACATCTAATAGTAATCTAAGAGTTTATAAGGAAATTTAGAAGTGGGAATTGGTGTTTTGAATATGGTAAGAAATTTTTCTAGGCCGAATGAAAAAGGAAATTTCAAAATCAGCTTTAAAATAACACTTTTGCAATTCTTAGCTTCTTTTTTTCTTTCATTTTTTCCTTCTTTTCTTTTTTTTTTTTTTGGTTTTGGTTTCTTTCTTTCTTTTTTTTTTTTTTTTAACTTTTAAAGCTAAAATCCAACTTGGAATTGCAAGAAACACAAAGAACAACTCAAACATACATAGAAACCAAATTTAACACTTGTAGCGGTATTTTGGTAATTTTACCCTCCTTTGAATTCTGAGCTATGGTTTGACCCTAGACTTTAGTAAACACCAAAAAGATTATTAGTAACAAAAAGAAACAATTCAGAAGGAAGAAGAATAAAGAAATTGCAAGAAACAAGCTAGAATCAAGTTTTCCTTAATTTAAGGAGATTTTGGAAACTCCATAATTTTAAGGAATTTCTTGAAACAATCACTTCAATTCTGCAATTAAGGACACAAAAAGGGTTAATTAATGAAGAAATTCAAATTTGGAAGGAAGAAACACAAGAAATCAAAGATTTTGCAAAGTTCATTAATTTAACGAATTTTTGCACAAGTATGAGATTTTGATAGAAATAGAATTTTTTTTTTTTTAGTGTGATATATGATGATGAAACAAGACTAATAAAGGTTAAAAAAAAAACAATGAAAAGAAATAGATTTTGATGCAAGAATTTAGATATGGCAGAATTAGAAAAGAAAGGGGAAGAATGTGAATGGATGAACTAAGAATAATGCAAGAACATAAAGATAAATACATTTGATCTTGAATTTAACCTTGGCTCTAATACCAAATAATATGAACAAGGTTGATTTTTGGATCCTAATTCGTATGTAGCACAAGTCCCAAGCCTTTAATTCAAAGATCAAATAAGATAAACTCTCAAATCCCAATTAGACATATAGAAAATTTGTTTCTAGCAACCTGAATTATAAAGATTCAAGAGGTGTTAATCTCAATCTTAAACTAAGTAATTTAAGACCTAGATTAAATGTGTTTGTAAAATTATTAAGAACTCACTTAACAATCTCACCAAGTCCTATTAAGAACTCAAGAAGAGTATTAACTCTCACAAATAATTTGTTGAAAGACATATTCTTCAATTTAATAATTTGGCTGAATAAGAAAGACTATTTATAGATTTTACGAAACTTCTAGAAACCTTAAGAATTACTTCCTAACATAGTCTTTGAAATTTGCCTAATCTATTTAGGAAAGGATACTCTTAAGCTAAATAGGAAATAGCTAAAAGATACATTAGATATCTTCCTAATTATAAAAGAAGTTCTTTTTATATGTAAATACAAAAGTTCCTAATTAGTTTAAGAGAGAAATTCACCCTAAAGAGGAAGTTTCTTCATACTTGGGTCATGGGCCTTTCCACATGTTGGGATCCAATGGATCAAGTTAAAGGCTTCCTTTGAAGAGTCCATATTGTCATCTTCAAGCAATTGGGCTTCTTGCTTCCTTTGATCTTCTTGGGTTAGCCCAATGGTTATTCCTTATTGCATGAATAACCCAATTGCTGCTTTGAATCTTTTGAGCCTTCCCCTTATGATTGGGCCATGAAGTTGAAGTAGATCTTTGGGCTAGCCTTGGATATTTGCATGACAAACACTTGCAAATCACTTGGAAAAGGGACCAATATGTCCTATTGGCACACGTTATTGATCAAATGATTGACTTGTTATATATTGGCCACCAAAATCAAATGTCACTTGAATTACATGAATTTCTAGGAGCAGTGTTTGCCTTGCAAGGTCACGATAAAAATCAATCTATTACATTTGCACTTACATAGTCAATTTGTATACTTGTAATGTATCCTGATGATATTTGATTGTTGGTTGTGCCATAAGAATCTGATTATTATTTTTATTCATTGAGTCATAACTCACCAAATCACAATTATGTTTTTCAAATATTGAAGCATAGGGTTTGAATACTTTGGTGCATAGAGTTTTGCATAGAGACACATGGACCACAAGTCATCGGCTAAATTCCAACTCTCTCTCTTTATGTCATGTACATATATTTAGATAAGAACTAGTTTATGGTCACTAGTCTTGAATGTTAGTTAACATATATGTACATTAAATGTATGTTGGATTAAGTATATATGAAGAATTAACCTTTTTATATATATTTATTTTTGGACATGAATGTCATGATTTGTAAATGAAAATGGTTGTGACAATTTTTGGTATCAGAGCATGGATAGGTTCCATAGGGACCTACATATGAACATGACATGACTTTTACACTATTATGCATTCATATGACATAGTCTTATATGTTTATAGGGCATTAGTAGAGAATAGTCATGGTAGTACCCATGGCTCACCAAGGAGAGAGCAGTTAGCCAATTTGCATTCCATAGGACCATCATGCCAACCATTAAGGAATCAGCCTACTGACAGAGTTAGATATCCACCCATTCATTCATTTCACTAAACATGGCATCACAATTGTGTAGTAAGCATCAACCTTTAGGTTTTAATCTATGTGTTAGTACTCCTTTGAGAGATGTGATGATTATGGATGAGGTATGTCGTGATTGTGTGATTCACATTGATGACGTTGAGTTAAATGCCAATATAATATTATTGCCACTCTGTGAATTTGATATGATAGTGGTTATGGATTGGTTGTCCAAGTATCATGTAATATTGAATTGTTTTATTAAGGAAGTTGTTCTGGAATCTCCAAATCATATAAGGATTATGTTTCAAGGGGAAGGCAAATTGTACATGCATGTCTAGTTTCTGTTATCAAGGCTTTTTGCATGATTAAAAGTGGTTGTGAGGCTTATTTCGCATATATAGTAAACACAAGGTTCATAAATGAGTTACTTAAGAATATTTTCATGGTAAATGAATTTCCAAATGTGTTCATGGCTGACTTACCTAGTTTGTCACCTGATAGGGAGATAGAATTCATAATTGAGTTAGTTCCAGGAACTGCACCGATATCCATTCCACCTTATAGGATAGCTCTAGCTGAGTTGAGAGAATTAAAGACGTAATTTCAAGAACTACTTGAAAAGGGATTCATCAGACCTAGTGTGCCACCTTGGGGTGCTCTAGTATTATTTCTTAAAAAGAAAGATTAGATAATGAGGCTGTATATTAATTACAAGCAGTTAAATCGAGTTACTGTGAAGAACAAGTATCCTTCTCCAATGATAGATGATTTGTTTGATCGATTACAATGAGTACAGGTGTTTTTTAAAATTGACCTGAAATAAGGATATTATCAGCTCAAAATTCCAAACCCAAACGTACCGAAGATAGCTTTTTGAACTAGGTATGGGCATTATTACTTTTTGGTTATGCCATTTTGTTTGACTAGTGCACTAGCTGCATTTATGACTCTTATAAAAAAAGTGTTCTAGCTTACTTAAACAAATTTGTAATTGTATTCATTGATGACATATTAGTGTATTCAAGGAGTAAATAGGACCATGAATAACATTTAAGGATTATGTTGACAATTTTGAGAGAAAAATAGCTATTTGCTAATTAAAAGAGTGTGAGTTGTGGATTGACCATGTGGTATTTTTAGGACATACACCATTGTGAATGAACACTTGCATATGAAACTAAAAGGATGTTGTGACCAGCTTGTCATACGCTTACAAATCACTTGGAAAAGGGACCAATATGTCCTATTGGCACATGTTATTGATCAAATGATTCACTTGTTATACGTTGGCCAGCAAAATCAAAATGTCACTTGAATCACATGAATTCTCAAGAGCAGTGCTTGCCTTGCAAGGTCACAACAAAAATCAATCTATTACATTTGTACTTGCATAGTCAATTCTTATACTTGTAATATATCCTAATGATATTTGATTATTAGTTGTGCCATACAAATCTAATTATTATTTTTATTTATTGAGTCGCAACTCACCAAATCATAATTATGATTTTTTAGATACTCAAGCACAGGGTTTGAATACTTTGGTGCATAGAGTTTTGGATAGAGACATATAGACCGTAATTCGTCAGTTGAATTCCAACTCTCTCTCATTATGTCATGTACATATATCTAGATAGGAACCAGTTTATGGTCACTAGTCTTTAACATTAGTTAACATATATGTACATTAAATACGTGTTGGATTGAGTATGTATGAAGAATCAACCTTTATGCATATGTATTCTTAGACATGAATGCCATGATTTATAAATGAAAATGGTTGTGACACATAATGTTTCCACCTAGCATTCCTAGTAGGTCCAACTACACCCATATGAATATGTTAACGAAGCCTTAAAGTACTTACAACCTTGTTTGCCTTATAGGATGCTTAGTATTGCTTCCCTATTTCCATATGTCTTATCTTTTATGAACTTGAGGTTTGGAAGACCTTCTACTAGCTTTACTCTTGATAGATGTTGTAAAAGGTCTATACTAGCAAGTCTAAGTCTTTTATGGCAAGGCAAAGACTCATTGCTAATTGAGATAAGACACTTAAAAGATTGGTTAGCCAAATTTTTTAAGTCAATTGGGTAGGTATTGCTTCTCCTTTCACCTTTAAAGACTACCTTCTCATCCACCAAGATGGTAACTCAGCATTCTCTAAGGTCAAAGGTGACTTTATTACCTTTGTCATATAATTAACTTACACACTTAATAAATTATGTTTCAATCCTTCAACCAAAAGAACATTATCAATAAGAGAGCAACCTTTCTTACCAACAATTTTAATGTCAATTGTCTTACCCTTCGCATTGTTCCTAAATGTGACATTGCCATTATCCTTCTCTTTAATGGATGTAAAATAGCTTTCTATTCTCAATCATATGCTTTGAGTATCCACTATCCATATGCCAATCATTGTCCTTTTTGGTGTCTTTTAAGTATTCTATAAAACAAAGTTGTTTCACCTTTGTTTAGGTACCCAAACATACTTAGGTCCTTGGGGGTTAGGCTTGGACAGGTCCCCCCAATTTGAGGTATGTCTTCCTAATGTAGCAAAAGACATTAATATGTCCATACCCGAGCAATAGTGGTATTCCCAATTTGACTTGTAAGTCTTCCTCTGATGCATTACCTTAGTATAAGTAGGAGGCCTTCTCAAACTTTGGCTATGTGAATGCATACAAGTGCATGAGTGATGAATAGTAGAAGAGAAGTTTTTGTGTGTGTATATATATTTGATTATGCTTCTTTATGTGTATGTATGCATGATTGGCTATTTCAAACTTACTCTTGAGCTTTAAGGAGCCTTTCCTTTACCCATAGGCATAGATGGCTTGGTGTTTATAGTACTTTTCTTCCCAACAACTTCAATACTAGAAGTTTGAGATGTACAAACTCTAATGAATGTACGTGGAGAAGATGTAAATGAGGAAGCTCCATTAAAGCTTAAACCATATCTCACTAAGGGTGGTCTTTGAGATATAATAATTATATCCAAAGCTTTTATCCCTCTGTAAAATTTAGAAATGGAAATTCTAAGCTTAATGACTTCATTTTTTAAAAGAATCATTTTATTTTCTTAAAGAATAAAGAGAGGATGAAATTTTGGAAAGATTTTTTAAAGATTTCTTAAGTTCCTTATTAGAGGTTCTCAAGTCATTTACAAGTTCATTTAAACTTTTAAATTCATCCTTAGTTTTGAACACTTTTTCTTATAATTTTTCATTTAAGACTTATACTTATCACGTCTCAAGGTTAGAGCTTTAAGAAGCTCATCATCCATCTCATCTAATGCATCATAATCATCACAAGAGTGTGAAGAAGTGCTTACATCATTAGAAGAGTCCTCTTAAGCCATAAAGCATAAGTTGGCAACTTCTTCATCTTCTTCTTCCTCATTTCCGTTATCGTCCTAACTAGCCTTAAAACTCTTCTTGTCCTTGTCCCACTTTTTCTTCTTCTTCAACTTGGGACAATTTGATTTGATGTGTCCTTGCTTCCTTCACTCAAAATAAGTTACTTCATTCTTCTTTTCTTTGATGTTAGGAGAAGCCCTTTAAAGTTACTACTATATTTTATCCTTTTGATGAGCTCTTTGGTCCTCTTTGATAACATTATAAGCTTTTCTTCCTCTTTCTCACTTTCATCACTATCATTAGAGGCAAGTTCAACCACCTTATCTTTGCTTAAAGGCTAGAGAGAAAAAGTCTTATTTTCTTCTTTCTCATTCTTGTCTCTTTGTCCTCTCAACTTTTTCATATCTTCATCCTTCTCTATGGCCAGTTCATGAAAAAATAGTATGCTAATAAGGACATCTATTAGCACTTTTCCAATCTCTAGATTGGATTATTATATATTAAAATCTATAGCACCAAACTTTTCAAAAGGAAAAGACTTGAGTATCTTAATGTTTACCTTATGGTTTGTGAGAATCCTTCCAAACTTCTTCATGTTTGTGACAATAGAGAGGAGTCTATTTGTCAAGTCGGTGATGCTTTCATTATCTTTCATCATGAAGAGCTCCTACTCCATCACATACATCTTAGACTTATTAGATTTCACAAGAGTTGTACTCTCATGTTAGTTCTCTAATGTTTTCCATATTTCATAGGTGATTAGGCAATATTGAACTCTACCAATCTCTTTTCTTGACATTGACCTTAGTAGAAAAGTCATTGCTCTCTTGTTCTTACCATTGCATCTTCTTTGATCTTCTACCCATTCTTCCCTTGGAATTAACTCTTCACTTCCATCCACCACCTTAGTTACTGGCTTCCATCTCTTGGCTACAACATCCTATAAATCCACCACATCACTATCTAGGTAGATCTTCATTCAATACTTTCAATAAGTATAGTTAAATCCATCAAAGATAGGCTTTAAATGAGTGTGGATTCCTTCTTGTGCCATGATATTTTCTCACACAATTGAGGTCTTATTTGAGACCATACTCTGATACCATTTGTTGGCACTTGTGCACCAATAAAGAGGGTTGAATTAGTGGGAAATTTAAATTCTGAAGAGAAGATCAATGATTCAAGTCAATAAGAAAAAGTAGAAGAATAAAAATGGATAGAATAATAGAAATAACACATAAGATTTATAGTGGTTCGGGTGTTAACAAACTTTATGTCCACTCCCTAATTCTCTAATTGGGTATTTCATTAACTTTAAATGGTGTTTTATGTGTAAACACCTAACTTTACAATGTGTTTTACAAGGGCTTACACACAATCTTATACAAGTATTTTCAAAAGCTTACACTCAAACCTAACAAGAGTTTTTTATGGCTCAACCTTAAACTCAATCCCAAAGGTGTTTAAAGGCTCACACCAAACCTTATACAACTTATTAACCTAGTGCACCAAGAAGGGGGTTGAATTGGTGGCTGATTAAAAATTAAAAAAAAGGTTAAGGTGTTTAGGAAGTTAAGAAAGAGAAGAGAAAAATCAACACAAGAAGTTTATAGTGGTTTAAGTGTTAACACTCCCCAATTCAACACAATTGGGATTTCACTAAACTAAAATAGTGTTTTCAAGCTCACACCAAACTTATACAACTTGTGTTTTATGACTCACATAAAACCTTTACAACTTATGTTTTTAGGCTCACATAAAAACCTTTCATAAGTATTTTGGATAGGCTCACACTTTTACCTTTTTACAAAAGTTCTAGAATCTAGGCTAACTCTTAACCTACTTATAAAGGAGTTTATTGCTCACACCAAACAATCAACAAAACATAAAGAATATTAAAAGAATGAGTAGCAAATTAGAAAGAGTTTGGTTATAATTAATTGAATTCTCTTGCATTTACATTAGTTTGGTGGAGTATTTCTTGCCCACATCCATCAAAGAGACGTTACTTGAAAACTATCCCAAAATCTCCAAGTTGTGCTAAGCAGATTTTGTATTAAATGTTTGCCAGACGAAAGTCGTGATGGCTATCCTCATTTTGAGATCACGAATTTCCCAATAGAGAACCCCATTCTGTATCTAATGGTTAGTCCACGTGTCCTTCACCCAATGTTTGTCCAAGAAATATAGTTATTGTGTTTAACCAACTACTCAAAAGTCACGATTGTGAGTTAGCTTTTTCTTGGATGCAATTGAGACCACAAAATCTTTTGTTTTGTAAGGAAACTACAACTTTTTGAGTCACAGTCAGGACCAATTCTTTGCCTCGTAATTTTTTATTTCCAAAAGTTACCTTCGACACTTGGTGTGTTGTGGCTGTAGCTTTGGTTCCCTCCTTTGTTACTATGAAATTTATGATCATAACCTATGACAAGACTAACACTGTGAATTCCTCTGTGAATCAACCAAACTCACTTCGGCTAAGTCGCGATAACGAATTTGCCCGTGAATTTTTCTAGCCTAACTCCATCCATCCTAATAGCAATGTCACAGTCGCAATTTAGGGGATATCGATCATGATTTTAGATGTTCATCTAAATGTTAGAGATTTTGACTTCCATCCAACTTTCAAGGAAAATAAATCTTATAATATGCAAAATAACACTTAATCAAAGCATTAGAACTGATCAATCTCTATTGTCAAGATCAAAATAAGCTATGGCATAGGTTTAACCAACCTAGTCCAACAATCTCCCCCTTTCTTATTTTGAAAACTTAGATTGATCTTAAGAAAAAATAAATGCATGAGTTATGAAGTTAGGATGGTCTATGATTAGATAATCAAGGAATAATCAAAGGATTCTAGTCAATGATCAAATAATTCTAAGTATTCTAAGATAGAACTTGCTCCTCCTCAACTTATGTTTTTTTTATGCACAATACTCATATTCTTTCAATGTTATTCTCTTCCCCTTTAGCAAGATCAAAAAGAGCGTAAAGATTTAAAAAGTAAAAGAGATGCATAAATTGAGATAGAGTAATCATAAAGAGCAAAACAACAAAGATAACATATAAGTTGCATAACATTTGAGACAATAAATTGCAAAACAAACATCTTTATTTAATTAATAAGTTGTAGGATCAATAGCTTTACATCAAGAACCTAAAAAAATAGAAAAAGAAACCTTAAACACAAACTAAAAGATAAGAGAATTGTCATCTTTGCTGGAATCATCCAGTTCTTCATTATCTCCTCCACCTTCATCTTTATCACCCTCGTCAACCTCTTGGTTGTCCTCCTCTTTCGGTGTATCGTCCCAATCCTCAAAGTCCAGAAGATGGCAGGGAGGAGCACCTACTTTCTCATGTAAGTCCACCAAATCGTTGTATAGGTAGGAGAAGATAATTATCTTGAGCATCCTCGTCATTTTGTCCAATTTCATGTTGATGGAGGCAAGAGAGATTTTGGCTTTGGGTTTAGGTTAGGGAGGTGGAACAATTTGGGCTGGCTTTTTAATGACAAGCCTTTTTCTTTTGGAGACTTAGCGGGTTTTTAGTTTTTTGGCTCTAAAAGCACCCACAGCGTATGTGTAAGAATTAGGGTGAATAGCTTTAGCAATGATGAGGTAAGGGAGGTCCAAAAAAATTTATGAAGGTAGAAGCTTCTTAGTAAGGAATTTTTCATTTTCCACTTTAAGAGCACTTATATATCTGTAGATGGTAGTGACATGGGATGGAAGAAGAAATTGACACTTGGGCTTAGTGCTTATGTGGATCAATTGATCCATAAGATAGCAGCCAATTTGTATAGGTTTGTTTTTGGTAAGGAAAAAAAGGAAAGCAAGATCCTTTTGGGATACCTTTTCATTACCATCTCCTCTTGCATTAATAGAGAAGGTGATGATACAATGAAGTAGCCCAAAAGGTAGCGTTCGAATGTATTTAGCTGAGGTTTTTAGGTCATGTTTAGTCTCGATTGAAATTTCAGACCAGAACTTGGAAAATATAGCATCAACAGCGGAGATTATGAATGAAATGTCATCTCTAACTTGAAGATTAAACAGATTAGAAAATTGTTCTAAGTTGATAAAAAATGAGTCCCCAAAGGCTCGAAATACTAACCTGTATTGGCCAGCACGAGATTCCACTCTCCAACTTAGAGTCATGATACACATAAATTCTCACACAACCTCCTCATATCCAAGTTCGTAATGAAAACTAAATTCATTCCATCCCAGGTTTGAAAGAAATGTGTGGATCTCGTCATTGATCCCTAACAACCTAAAAAGGAAAGTAGAAGGGATTTTGCTCAACATGATGATCTTGAAGGCATTTGCCCTGTATCGATCTTTCTCTTCTTTCATGATCCCTTTCATCATGTGTAGAGTCAGTGGTCTAAAAGTTTATGCTACTGCATTTCCCTTCTCTGCTCTTCAGGCTTTCTTGGGGGCCATTTGAGAATGAAAGAAGATTTGAAGGTTTTTTAGAGTAAGGAAGAAGAGAGATGATGATTTTTAGTAGGAATGAATAGAAACATTGTTTGAGGGGTTTATATAGGCTAGGAAAGGGGGTGAAAACAGCCAAAATGGTTACATAGGCATTAAATGAAAGAGCTTCATCAGTTGGCAATGAAATCACTTAAATGCATGGCAATTACCCAAAGTCGCGACCGTGACCTGCAATTCGTGATCGCTAATTCTGAAAAATATGAGTAATGGATAAAAAAAACTTGAAAAATGGCGTATTCAACGGTCAAAAGATTTAAAATTTGAATAAATTTGCAGTGGGAATTGAAAAGTCACGATCGCGAATTGATGGTTGACAGCTTAATGATGTGTACCTGTAATTCATGACCATAAACCAAGGAATAAGACTGTGAATTATAAGTCAGAAAAAATAACTATGAAATAATAAGACTTGACTATCTAAGTTGTTATCCACTTATATATATTGATGTCTAATTTATGCAAATTAGCATAAAGAGACATAATTGCACGCAAAATTAAGACATCTAAAGAGATAAATATCACATATATCACACAAGGCAATCATTCAATCAAGGAATAATGCAACAAATAAAAAACATTTCAGAAAGATCTAATTTTTCACTTTAGGGAGCTTCCATCAAACATTCCTAACTCTCTCTCAATGAAATTCATCATTTCTTCATTAAGAGGTTTTATGAAAATGTCCTCAAGTTGATGATTTGTGTCTATAAATTCTAACACAACATCACCATGGTGGACATGATCTCTAAGAAAATAATGTTTAATGTCTATATGTTTGCTCTTAAAGTGTTAGATGGGATTTTTTTAAAGATTTATTGCACTAGTGCTGTCACATTTGATGGGAATGTGATCAACAAATTTCTCATAATCTTTTAATTGTTGTTTCATCCAAAGGACTTGGGTACAACAATAACTCATAGCTATATATTTAGCTTTAGCAGTGGATAAGGCAACCGAAACTTGCTTCTTACAAAACCAGCTCTCCTATGAATTGGCAAGTTCCATAAGTTCTCTTTCTACTTAGAAGACTACAGCATAATCCGCATTTGAATAACCTATGTGGCTAAATGAAGAATTGCTAGGATACCACAAACCTAAATGCAATGTGCCATGTAAATATTTAAAAATCCTTTAAAAGCAATCCAATGAGATTCTTAGGGATAAGATTGAAACCTAGCACACATGCATACATTAAACATTATATTAGGTCTAAAAGCGGTAAGATATAGTAGAGAACCAATCATACCTCGTTATCTCTTCTCATAAACTAACTTACCTGATTCGTCCGTGTCTAATTTGATGGTAGCATTCATTGGTTTTTTTGCTACTTTACATCCTTTCATGCCAAATATCTTGAGAATTTCCTTTATGTATTTAGCTTGGTTAATGAAGATCCCTTCTTTGGTTTGCTTGATTTATAGACCAAGGAAAAACTTTAGCTCTTTTATCATACTCATCTCAAATTTCCTAGTCATACACTTAGCAAAATCCTCACAAAAGGATTTATTAGTAGCACCAAAAATGATATCATCAACATAAATTTGCACTATTAGTGTATCTTGATTATGCCTTTTGACAAATAAAGTTGTGTCAACCTTTCCCTTTTCAAAATTATTTTGCAAAAGAAGATAACTAAGCCTTTCATAACAAGCTCTTGGAGCTTGTTTCAAATCATACAAGGCTCTATTTTATTTAAAAATATAATTTAGAAAAATATGTGATTCAAAACTAGGAGGTTGTTCAAGATAAACTTCCTCCTCAATAACACCATTTAAAAAGTACTTTTGACATCCATTTGAAATAGTTTGAAATTCATATGACATGTATATGCCAAAAGAATCCTAATGGCCTCTAACCTTGCTACAAAGGCATAGGTTTCATCATAGTCAATGCCTTCCTCTTGGTTGTAACCTTTAGCAACCAATCTAGCCTTATTTCTAGTGATGAACCCTTACTCATCTAACTTATTCCTAAACACCCATTTTTAACCTACAATTGGGTATTCCTTAGGCTTAGGAACAAGTTATCATACATTGTTTCGCTCAAATTGGTTGAGTTCCTCTTATATAGCAATCACCCAACTTTCATCATTAAGAACCTCATCAATAGAATTTGGCTTAAATTGAGAAACAAAGGCAAGATTATTATCTAAAGTATTGAGTTGAGATCTAGTACTTACACTCTTTGAAGTATCACCAATGATTAGGTATTTGGGGTGATGCTTAGAAATTTTCTAATCATTGGGAAGATCTTGGTTTGGTGATTCCATTTGTTGATGATAAGGATTTTTATATTCTCTTGATGATTTGCTTTCATCATGGTGCTCATCCTTTTCTCCTGTAGTATGTTACAAATCCAATTTATCAAAATCACTTATAAGATCATCAACAAAAGAACCTTTCCTAAGATCAAGCATATTAGATTATTCAAACACAATATTCATAGACCCTTCAATAACTATTG
Source organism: Omphalea diandra (assembly GCA_949677035.1). Classification (NCBI taxonomy): domain Eukaryota; kingdom Viridiplantae; phylum Streptophyta; class Magnoliopsida; order Malpighiales; family Euphorbiaceae; genus Omphalea; species Omphalea diandra. The sequence goes on along the minus strand of CATIWR010234776.1, from coordinate 26,348 downwards.
AACTTTTATTAAAAACTCTATAAGTTTTGCTAGTGGTAGAATAATATAAGAAAATGCCTTCATAAGTTTTTAAATCAAATTTTCCAAGTTTATCCTTGGTGTTCAAGATATAGCACTTACATCCAAAAACTCTTAGGTATGTTAACTTAGGCTTTCTACCATTCCATAGGTCATAAGAAGTTTTATTAAGCATGAGTCTTTTAAAAACATGATTTGCAATATAACATGAAGTTTTGATAGCTTTGGCCTAAAAGTAATTTGGCAATGAATACTCATTGAGCATAGTTCTATCCATCTCTATTAGTGTCCTATTTTTTCTCTCGACAACACCATTTTGTTGTGGTGTTCTAGGAGTTGAAAAGTTATGGAAAATCTCATTCTCTAAGCAATAAGATTCAAAAGACTTTGTTGGACTAGGTTTGTTAAACCTATGTCATAAGCCTCTTTTGATCTTAACAATAGAGATTGATCAATTCTAATGCTTTAATTGATTATTTTTTTGCAGTACATAAGATTTATCTTCATTGGAAGTTAGATGGGAATCAAAATCTCCATCTTTTAGAAGAACATCCAAAATCACAGTCGGTATCCTCTAAGTCGCGACCATGACATTGCTATTAGGATGGATGGAGCTAGGGCAGAAGGATCGCGGGCAAATTTGCAGCCACGACTCAGACAAAAGAGCATTGGTTGATTCACAGAAGAATTAGCGGTGGCTTTCGCGTTATAGGTTACAACCATAAATTTCATACTGATAAAAAAGGGAACCAAAGCCATAGCCACAACATGCCAAATGTCTAAGGTAATCATTGAAAATTAAAAATCATGAGGGCAAAGATTTGGCCATAATCGCAACTTAATAAGTTCTAGTTTCCTCACCAAACAGAGGAATTAATGATCTCAGTCACGTCTAAGACTAATTTCGCTCATGATCACAACTTTTAAGTAATTGGTTGAACACAATGACTATATTTCTTGGACAACCAATGGATGAAAGACACATGGAATAGTTGTTAGACATAGAATGGGGTTTTCTGCCATGATTTTCAACTCCTTAGTGTAAATTGGAAATTTACAATTGCAAAATGAGAGTAGTGACTATGATTTTCACCTGACAAGCATTTAATGCAAAATCTACCTAGCACAACTTGGAGATTTGGGGATAGTTTATGAGCAACATCTCTTTGGTGGATGTGGACTATAAATACTCTACCAAACTAATGTAAATGCAAGAGAATTCAATTAATTGTAACCAAACTTTTGCTACTTTGATACTCATTCTTTTACTCTTATTTATGTACTGTTGATTATTTAGTGTGAGCAATAAACACCTTTATAAAAGGTTAAGAGCTACCCTAGATTCTAAAACTTTTGTAAGAGGTTGAAGTGTGAGCCTATCCAAAACACTTATGAAAGGTTTTATGTGAGTTATAAAACACAAGTTGTATAAGCTAGGTGTGAGATTGAAAACACTAAGCTAGTTGAGTAAAATACCTAATTGTGAAAACTTGAGGAGTGGTCTTAGGAATTTTTAACACCTGAACCACTATAAACTTTTTATGTTGATTCCTTTCTTCTCCATTTTAACTTCTTAAAAACCTTAACCTTCCCTTTTAATTTTTAATGAGCCGCCAATTCAACCCCCTTTCTTGGTGCACTAAGCCAACAAGTGATATTAGAGCTAAGTCTCACTCTAAAGCTTAATTGTGTGAGTAAAGATCATGGCATAAGAAGGAATCTACACACACCTCAAGCCATATTTTGATGGAGTAGACTGTACTCATTAGAAGTATAAAATGGAAATATATTTAGATAGTATATAGTAGACCTCTAGGATATTATTGCAAAGGAGTTGAAGCCACCTACCAAAGTGGTGGATGGAAATGAGGATTTAATCCTTAGAGAGGAGTGGGTTGAAGTACATAAGAGATCTAATGGTAGAAGTAAAAGATTCATCGCAATTCTTCTAATTTCTCTCTCAAGAGAAGAAATTGGAAGGGTCCAACATTGCCTTACTGCTCATGGTATTTGGAAGGACTTAGATAACTATCATGAGGGCACCACCTTGGTGAAATCTAGTCGACTTAAGATGTATGTGACAGAGTGGGAGCTATCTATGATGAAGGAGAAAGAAAGCATCATAGATATGACAAATAGACTTCTTGCAATCATCACCAACATGAAGAAGTTTAGGAGAATTCTCACCAATCATCAAGTAAATTCTAAAATTTTAAAATCTCTACCTCTTGAAAAACTTGGTGCAAGGGTATGTAGTATCCAAGAGTCCTACCTAGAGATAGGAAAGGTGCCAATGGATGTCCTAATAGACAACCTATTAACTTATGAGTTAGCCTTAAAGAAGGATAAAGAAATGAAGAGAATGAGAGGTCAAGGAGAGAAATATGAAAAACCAAAAAGGAGGACATTGGCACTCAGGTCTTCATCAAAGGAGAAGGAAGTAGAAGTAGCCTCAAGTGAAGAGGAAAGTGACAAAAAGGAGGAGCTTGCAATGCTTTTGAGAAGAACTAAGGAGCTGATTAGAAGAAGGAAAGAAAGAAGGAACTTCAAGAAAGTAACTCTAACTCCCAAAGAAAGATCAAGTATTGTCACTTGCTATGAATATGGCAAGCAAGGCCACATCAAATATGAATGCCCAAAATTGAAGAAGAAGAAGAAGAAGAAAGGGGATAAAGAAAAAAGAAAAAATCTTTAAAGCCACTTGGGATGATAGCTCAAGTGAAGAAGATGAAGAGGAAGAGGTTGCAAACCTATGCTTCATGGCTCAAGAGGATTCATCTAATGAGGTAAGCTTTTCACCTCACTCTTATTCTGAATTTGATGGATTATATGATGTGGATGATGAGCTTTTAGAGGTTCTCACCATGAAATGTGATAAATATAAGTCACAAATGAAAACTTATAAGAAGAAGTGCACTAAATTAGAGGATGAATTCAAATCTCTAAATAGTCTTATAAGTCAATTGAGGGCTTCAAATGAAAAACTTAAGAAGTCTATGGACGGTCTATCCAAGTCATCTTCATCTTTAACTTCATTAAGAAAAGAAAATGACTCTTTGAAAGGTGAAGTCATTAAGCTTAGAAACTCTATATCTATGTTCCACAAGGACAAGGAAGCTTTGGATACACTTATTGTATCACGAAGACCTCCCTTAGCTAGGCATGGTTTAGGCTTTAATGGAGCCTCTTCTTTTACACCTTCACTCACAAAATTCATCAAGGCCTCAATACTTCAAACTTCAAGTATTGAGTTTATTAGAAAGAAAAGTACTCAAAGCACTAAATCACCATTGCCTAAGGGCAAGGGAAAGGTGCAATAAGACCCTAAGCCTATTTCTAAAAAGGCAAACCATGCATACATGTACAATAAAAGGCATGCTTATTCAAACACATACATAAAATCTAGTCCTATACCCATTCATACTTGTTCATGCTCACACACACATCATATTAGTATGAAGAAATCCCCTACTCATACTAAGGTAATGCATAGAAGAAAGACACATAGGTCTAAACTCCAATGCCATTATTGCATGAAATACGGACACATAAATATTTATTGCTACATTAGGAAGGCATACCTCAAGTTGGAGGATCCTTCGAAACCTAACCCCCTAGGACCCAAGTATGCTTGGATACCAAAGTAACCTATGTTGTGTAGGGGTGTTTGGTAGCAACCAATGAAGCAAATGATTGGCATGTGAATAACAGATGCTCAAAGCACATGACAAGCAATATGAAGTTATTTATTGCCCTAAAGGAAAAGAAGAGTGGTAATGTCACATTTGGAAATAATGCTAAGGGCAAGGTAATTGGCATTGGGAACATTGATAAAAATGGTTATTTTTTAATTAATGATGTTTTACTTTATTGGACTAAGATGGTTAATCCTAAGTCTTGGACAACTTTTGATATTGACAAAGGAAATTGATCAATCCTAATGTTTCCATTAAGTGTTGTTTTGTAGAATTAAGTTAGACTTTCAATTGGAAGTTCATCCAAATTCGCGGTCTATAACTTCTAATTAGCGATTGCGACTTAACTCAAGAACAGGGCGAAACTAGACCAGACGAATTCGCGGGCATCATCATTGTCACGACTCATCCAAAGATGGGAGTGTCAAAGTCACAGACGAATTTGCGGTCACTATAGCATCTCAATCGCGATCGCGAATTTCATAATGACTAAAGAGTATACCAAGTCCACAACCACAATGTACCAAGTGTCTCAAGTATTCATTGAAGAATAAAATTTGCAAGGGCGACATTATGGGCAGTGACTGCGATTCATGAAGATGGAAATTCTCCTTCAAATATAAGAATTTGTGTCCTAAGTCGCGTCCTGTATAAGGAATGATCGCAACAACGACTTTTCTAGGCAGTTAGAAATCAATGGCTATATTTTCCTGATGGACCAATAAGGAGTTGACACGTGGACTAGCCGCTAGACATAAACAGGGTTTTCTGCCTTAATTTTTAGCTCCCATATGGAAATTGGAATGTCGCAATCGCAAATCCTCAGCAGCAACTGCGACTTCCGCCTGTCATGCAATTAATGCAGAATCTGCCTAGCATAACTTGGAGATTTCATGAGCTTCATAGTGTAATATCTCTTTGATGGGTATGACCTATAAATTCTCCACCAAACATATGTAAATGTAAGAGAATTCATTAACTTGTAACAAAACTCTTACAAATTTGCTACTCATTCTTTCATTTCTTTTTTATGCTTTAAGTGATTGTTTGGTGTGAGCATTAAACACCAATTGTAATAGGTTTCAGTGTGAGCTTGTGAAAACACTTGAGAGAGGTTTTAGTGTTAGCCTTAAAAAAAACTTGTAAAAAAGGTTATTGTGTGAGCCTTGAAAACACAAAGTGTAAAAGTTAGGTGTGAGCTTGGAAACACCATTTTGAGTGAGTGAAACACCCAATTGCAGAGAATTGGGGAGTGGACGTAGGGTTGATTAATACCCAAACCACTATAAATCGTTGTATCTTTTTTCTACTCTATTTTTATCTCTCACTTTAATTTTTATTTAAACACCAATTCAACTCCCCTTTTTTTGGTGCCTAGGGCCAATAAGTGGTATTAGAGCTAAGTCTCACAAACAAGCCTTAATTAGGTGAGCAAAGTTAATGGCATAAGTAGGAATCCACTCACACCTCAAGCCCTACTTTGATGGATCCGACTATACTCATTGGAAGTATAGAATGGAGATTTATCTTGATATAGATGTAGTGGTCCTTTGAGATGTAGTTGTCAAAGAATGGAAGCCACCCTCTAAAGTAGTAGATGGAATTAAAGAACTCATTCCAAGGGAAGATTGGGTTGAAGATCATAGGAAGTCAAATGGCCAAAACAATAGAGCAATGGCCATTCTTTTAAGTTCTCTCTCTAGAGAATAGATTGGAAGAGTGAAACATTGCCAAACAGCTCATGTCATTTCAAAGACCCTTGAAAACTATCATGAGGGCACAACACTAGTTAAATCAGGTAGATTAGAGATGTATGTGACGAAGTGGGAGCTCTTCATGATGAACGACCATGAAAGCATCACTGAAATGATGAATAGACTTCTATCCATCATCATAAACAAGAAGAAATTTGGAAGGACTCTTACCAACTATGAGGTAAACATCATAAATAATGGTAACCTTCTTCTTTGATAATTTCCAACTCTTATTCAAAGAAATGCAAACAAAGGGGTGTCTTATTCTAAGGTACTATTGGCTCTTACATGTGCCTAATAGTTGAGAGGGTTATTATAGTTGATGGCTCCCATATGCTTATAGGGCGATTATCATGATCCCCCATTCAATACACTTACAGGTACTAGGATTATGACTGATAGATCATCCTTATAATCTTTTAAGCCTGAAGGAAGCTTAGATCTCAAGCTTGGAGAGCCATCAGCTCGTTTAGGTTTTGACTTCAACAACCTTTAATTTTTTTTATAACTTAGGTTACTAGAAATAAGTTTTATCGAGGTCTAGTTAGGAACTAAAGTTTCTTTTCTTAATTCTTAATAGATCTTAGGGTAAAAGTATTAACATTGCATGCGAGTTTGGGACAAGTTATCCATGTTCATATCAACATGTCTTTAGATTCTCTCATTTGAACTTATAAAATTTAATATAAAGGCTATTATAAGGAATACTTGAAATATTGCTTAAGAGTTAGTCTTTTAGCCTTTGATCATGATAACTAAAATATAAATTAAAACCCTCAGACTTAACTTATTAATTTTTAAGGAGATACTTAATAAAATATTTTGTTTTACAATAATATCACTCAAAAATATACTCATGCATATTTTTGTTATTTTGTTTATAAATTATTTTCTCCTATCTCTATGGAAAATAACATATAAATCATAGGTACAATATAACATTCATATGCAGCTATAGTCTATGGAAAGTGTAACGACCATTTCATTTACAAATCAAGGCATTCATGTCCAAAAATATGTATGCATAAAGGTTTATTCATCATACATGCACAATCAAACATGTATTTAATGTACATATATGTTAACTAATGTTCAATGCTAGTGACCATAAACTGGTTACTATCTCGATAGAGAGAGAGAGTTGGAATTCAGCTGACGACCTATGGTTCACGTGTCTCTATGTAAAATTCTAAGCACCAAATTGTCCAATCCTTACGCTTTAGTACCTAAAAAATATAATTACGATTTGGTGAGTCGCGATTCAATGAATAAAAACAATGGCATAACCAAAAATCAAATATCATCAGGATGCATTACAAGTATAACAATTGACATACAAGTGAAAATGCAATAGATTGATTTTTATCGTGACCTTGCAAGGCAAACACTGCTCTCGGGAATTCATGTGATTCAAGTGACATTTGATTTTTTGCTAGCTAGCATATAGCAAGTGAATCATTTTATCAATAACATATGCCAATAGGACATATTGGTCCTTTTTCCACGTGATTTGCAAGTGTAATTGTTACTCAATTCCCCATAATGTAACTATCCCCACATGTAAATACTTATATCTCACCCCTCTTGACTTTATAAAGGATTTTTATGTAAAAATCCCTCTTGCTTCTTTAAGGGGATTTCTTTATGTTCCACGCATACCCTTCTCTAATTAATGTAAAAAGGTTTCCTTTTTTTTTCATTAGCTCTTTTGTGTACTTGTTATTTGAGACTTTAACTCTTCTCGATCTGAGGTGATCACATATGTTCTTTAACACTTGTTGGTAGAAGAACTAGATCCTTCCTAGGAGAGAGCCATTAAACCTCATGTATGGGAGGAATAAGATTGGAAACATCTTTTGCAAATGGTGTGTGCATACCATGCATATCATGTATACATGCATTGTTTTCTTGTACATACATTATGCTAATAACCCTTGTCCTACAACCATCATAGCTCCATTTAAACCCTGATGGAAGAGAAGGGGTAATTGACTTACTAGAAAAGTATGACTCTTAGTTCAAGCTAAAGAATTGACCTAATCATGAAACCAATAATACCATCAAAGATTTTGGATAATATGATGGTTGACTTTAACTGCAAGATGGAAGAAAAGATTACAAAAGAGGTGATTAAGCATGTTAATGAGATTTTAAAGGGATGGGATACCTCTGCTAGCAAGAATGATAAACAAAAATCACCGATAAAGGTACATCAACCTGTGGTGATTGATGACGATCTATTTAGAATGAAAGATTATCATAAGAGCAAGCTAAACAAAGAGGTTGGGAGCACCATTATTGTCTTAGATAAACCCATACAGAGTAAGAAAGAGAGAACTCAATTTGATGACTTTGCTAAACAGCTAGAGAAGATCCAGAAAGCCTTAGGTGCTAAAGGCTTCGAGAGGGAACAAATATTGAGAAGTTGCTTGCTTGTACATTTTCCTAAGTTTATGGGGATTTAGAATGTTAAGAACCATATTCATTCCCATGTCTTAGTCATAAAGGCATCCAGGGTTCTAGCGAACACTATGTTAAAGCTTTTTAAATTATCATTGGAGGGGTTTGCTAAGATATGGTACTTTAACTAGCCAAAGATTGTTAGGAAAGAATAGAAGGAACTGATAGAATTTTTGAGAAGCACTATGCATGCAATTTAGACTTAAAGGTAATGTTGCATGATCTGGAATTTGAAATAGAAGACTGTGAAAGCTTTAACGACTACATTAGAAGGTGAAAAAAGATAACTTGAGAAGTGACCATAAGGCCCACTAAGAGAGAACAAGTTCATATGATTATCAAATGAACGTTACCCTATATTGTTACTATAATTAAGAGGATTTTAGTTAGGAACTTTGAAGACCTCCAAGAGGTCGATTCGTAAGCTAAAGAGTTAAAATCTAAGTCAAAGAGGTAATATGAAGGAAGAAAAAGTGCTTAGTCACTGCCTCAAGCTAAAGGGGCTAAGATGATCGATGTAAATGTGGTTAAGACCCCAAGATAGTTTACAAATTTGGGCATGCTCTTTTCAAGGCATTTGAGCGATTATAAAATAAGGGAGTATTGAAGCCCCTAGCACCGAGGCTACCCCTAATCCTCTGCCTAGAGAATATAATGCCAATGCCTATTGTGCCTTTCATGAAGGAATGAGGCACAATACTTATGACTATTATAGGTTGAGACATGAGATTTAAGACCTTATTAACAATAAGACGATTGTATTACCAAACTAAAGGAGATTGAGTATAAAAGGAAACCTTCTTCCAAACTATAATAATGTTTCTCCTCTTAGCCAAGGGACATTTATGATAGATTATGGGGTGCTAAAAGAGGTTGTTATGACTATCTTTGAAGAAGTATCAAAGGATCTTGCTGCCATGGTTTATATTATCAACCTATAGGAAAGTTCAGATAAGGAAATAGATGAGGCAAAAGTGAAAAGGATGATCAAGTTATAGGAGGAAAATGATGAAGAAAATGGATGGGAATAAGTGAACCATATAAATTGAAGCGAGAAATACTACCCTATTAGGGAGGCTCTTAACGAACCAAGAATTGAAAAGAAGTCGAATTTACTTATTGTGAAAGAAATAGATGAGACAACGCTATCGTAAAATAGCTAGAGAAGATGTACACTTAGATTAGTTTGTGAGAATTGTTCATTACTTCTCAAGAGCATAAGAAAGTTATGATTGAAGCTTTATCTAGCTTGATCATTTATAGTGAAGCCACTTTAAAAGACATTGTTGCTTTGGTTAACCATAAAGGAAAATTCACCTTTTTAGATGAGAACTTATCGCCAAATGGAAGGGATCACAATTTGGCTTTATTTATTAGGGTTAAGGTGAAAAGGAAGCACACACCGTGTGTAATGGATGATGATGGGTCCAAGATTAACATCTGCCCCTTAAAGTTGCTACACATGTTTAGATTGTTTGGGAAGGATTTGGACGCTTTTGATAGTATCATCTAAGCTTATGATAATAGTAGGAAGCCAATTTCGAGGATGCTCAAAACCCCAGTGAAAATGAGCATTGTATAGGTAGTGATGGAGTTTACGATCTTGGACATTTGTATCACTTTCTTATTGTTATTGAGGACACAATGGTATCATTTATTGGGTGGTGTACCTTCCACTATTCATCAGAAAGTTAACATTCCTTATAAAGGTAAGATTGTAACCATTTGTGTAGAGGTTGCAGAGATTGTATCAACACTGAGCGTGGCTATTCTGCACCTTAGAGGGTTCTAAGTTGCTAGAGTCACTGACAAAGTGGGTTGATATGAAGTTGATGAGTATTATGAAGAACATGAACTTTTCCCCAGTTAGGGATTAAGGAAGAATTTTACTGGTATATCAGAGTTTTTAGAGATTCTTATGTTGACTATGATGAAAAGGACTAGGCTATTGTAGAGAAAGATTAAAAGTGGAAGTAATAGATCTTCGTGGACTGTTGTTTGATTTCTTTGTGAGAAAGGCTAAGCAAAAGGTTATTAAGGACAAAAAGTCATTAGGAGATGGCATAGATGAACTTGAGAAAGCCTTTTTCCAAATGGATGTTGGTGAACTGAGTTATCAAAATTATTAGAATTTGTTAAAGAGGAGGAATAAGAAAAATAAAAAGAGAAAAAAAAAGGTAAACAGGTTACAAAAATATAAGATAACCAAGAGTCAAGTCAGTCTATAGTTTTTGTATAACCCTTAAACTGTATGGCCTTGAAATGATAAGAATAAGCCCTTAAAGGAATAGGAAGAGTAATATTCTCTAAAATAATGCTTTTGGGCTATAGGTGTCTATTTCATGGAAAAAAATCTTAGGATTGGTAAGTAAGGTGCTCCTCTTATGGACCCATAATAGGGATAAATCAGGTTGTGCAAATTCACCGAAAGTACATATACTAGGTTAACCCTAGCAAATGTCGAGGACATGATTATGAATTCCATTAAAGACATAGGCTATGGTATAGAGGCATGAGATCAAGTTAAGTTAGAAGGGGTGGCCTTTTGGGAGAGTTTTATGAAGATTGAGTTAGGGAATAGCCAGATGAAGTAAGACTTTGAAGAGGTAGTAAAGGTCATGGTTAGTATAAAAGCAAAGAAATAGTGGGATTTTGAATTGTGTGACAATATCAATGTTGCAGCTAGTAAGGAGGGAAAGGTCAAAAGGGAGAATCTCTTGTGGAAGAAGCTCCTATCAACCAACTTGAAGAAGCTATTTTTCCTGATATTGTTGATATTTACGTTTCTAGTCTTTTTGAAGGTGATGATGTATTTATATCTAAGTTTAAAGCAATGGATGATGAATTTGCTTACTTAAGTGATGTGTTTCCTAATGGTAGTATAACATACATCATTTCATTAGCATATTTAATAGTAATTATATGCATACCACTACATTTAATCCTGACACACAGGAAAATCCAAAAATCTTACTCATTGCCAATGATGTCATACTGCAATAGTGGAGCAAATTTGAATAGTTACTTAAAAAGTACTAGAGGGTTTTTGCTTAGACATATGAGGATATGTCATTGTTTGATAGGTGAATTATGAAACATCAAAAACCCGACCTACCTACATATAAAGTCGATAAAATAAAAGCTTCGAAGGATGAAGCCAGGATGGGCTCAACTAGTTAAAGAGGAAGTGGCAAAATAGTTGAATGTAAGATTTTTAGAAAATAGTGGACTACCAAAAATGTCTAACCAACATAATGCTAGTGCCAAAGAAAGATGGAAAAGTAAAGACGAGCGTGGATTACAGTGATTTGAATAAGGCTTGCTGAAAGATGACTTCCCATTACCACATATCAATGTGTTAGTGGATAGTGTTGCAACATGTGTTATGTACTCATTTAGGGATGGGTTTTCTAGTTACTATTAGATCCTCATGGCTATCACAAACAATGTGAAAATGGCTTTCATCATAGAATGAGGACCATATTACTATAAAGTAATGCCATTTAGCTTAAAGAATGTGGGACAACAACTTTGTTTCATGACTTAATCCATAAAAACGCAGAGGTATACGTGGATGACATGATGGTAAAGTTTGAAACAAGCAAAAGGCATTTCGAGGCCTTAGAGAAGTTATTAAAAAGGGTCGACGAGTGTAACTTGAGGTTAAATCCCAAGAAGTATGTGTTCAAGGTGACCTCTAGCAAGCTATTAGGCTATATGGTAAGCAAGAAAGGCATCAAAGTGGATCTAGACAAGGTGAAGATTATTCAAGGCATGTCTGTGCCTAAGACAGAGAAGGAGGTTCGAGGTTTCTTTGGTCATTTACAATATATTAGTAGGTTTACAGCAAGACTTACTCTTATCTACAAACCAATATTTAAGTTATTAAAAAAGGACTAACTGATGAAGTGGAATAAACAGTGTTAGAAAGCATTTGAGAAGATAAAAGAGTATTCCACCAACTCACCAATACTGAAACCCCCAAAACTTAGAAGGCCATTAATCTTGCATATGACAGTAAAGGAAAATATCATGGGTGCTATTTTAGGTTAAGAAGATGAGATGGGTAACAAACATGTCATGTATTACCTCAATAAGAAGCATTCAGCTCAAGAAAAAAAGTATAATCAGGTGGGGAAGACTTGTCTAGCATTAGTATAGGTCACAAAGAAGCTAAGGCACTATTTACAACAATACTCTATAGAGGTGGTCCTGAAGTTGGACTCGGTCATGTACCTACATAAGGCCTTTACTCCAACTGGGAGATTGACAAATGGTTAGTATTATTGATCGAGTTTGATATCAAGTATGTGATTAGGAAAGTAATCAAAAGGTGCGCAATCATAAAATATTTAGCATAACAACCTCTTGAAGAGGGAGAAACAAGCCTTCTTCAGTTTCCTAACGAAGGATTAAGCACAATCAAGCTATTGGAATATATTTCAATGAAGCGGTACATAAGAAGGAGCAAGTGTAGAGGTAATGTTGATCTTAATAAAAGGAGAACTCTTTCATATGTCTATGAAGTTAGATTTCAAAGTGACCAATAATATGGCTAAGTATGAAGGTTATGTGTTTAGGTTGGAACTCTTAATACAAATATGAGTTAAAACTGTTAAAGTGTTTAGGGATTCATTGTTGATTATCTCCTAGATGATATATGAGTAGAAATTAAAGGAAGAACAGTTAGGTCCACACTTCGAGCATTTGAAAAGGATGGTGCATAATTTTTTTTTTTTTAAAAATCATATTCCATCACTTACCACAAAAAGAGAATCTAATGGTTGACGCTCTAGCAACTTTAGTTTTTATATAAAATGGACAAAAAATGATGTCATTAAAGCTTTGTATCACACTCAGATCCATGATGTTATGTCATGTCAATAGAAGGGTGGTATAAGTGTCGGTGGAGAATTAGCATTAGTATTATAACATACAAAGGTATCTAGAAAAGTGACGAATACCCTGAAGGTACTGTAAGGAGAGATAGGGAGATAATTTGATGATTAGAATCATAATTTATAGTCCACGATGTTGTGTTGTATAAGAGGATGCTTGACGAGATTCACTTGAGATGCTTAGTAGTGGAACAGGAGAACAGATCATGAATGAAGTGCATATAAAAGTTTATAGTCCTCATATAAATGGGAAGGCATTATTAAAGAAAATTCTAATGCCGAGAAACTACTAAACCATAATGGAGCAAGACTATAATCAGATGGTTCATAGTTATCATATATGTTAGGTTCGTAGTAGCATCAATAATTTGCCACTAATTAAATTATAAAATATAACTTCACCATGGCCATTCGCAGTCCAGGGTATCAATGTGATTATGTAAATTAGGCCAACTTCTACGAGGGTGCATGGTACATTATGGCAGTAGTATATTACATTTCAAAGTGGATAGAGGCTGAGCCTTTATCAAATTAAGGACAAAATAGGTGGCTTGATTATCAAGAAGAATCTCATTTTTTGATATGGTATACCATATCGCATTGTTATAGATAATGACATCCATTTTCAAGCTAAGTCAGGGTAATCTTGGAAAAGTATGAAGTAACTCACCACAAGTCACCACCATATAAAGCACAAGCTAACAGGGCAGTTGAAACAACTAACAAAAATGTCAAAAATGTTCTTACAAAAATGGTTGAAACATATAGGGACTGGTCGGAGAAGTTACCATACGCCTTGTGGGTTGCTGAACTATAGTAAGGATGTTGATTGGAATGATGCTAAAATCTTTGGTGTATGGGATAGAGGAAGTATTGTTAATTGAGTTAGAGGTGAGGGCCTTACAGGTACTGGTAAAGTCTAATGCCTCTGAATACTAGTTGGTAAGAAATAAGTTTGAACAACTAGCTTTGCTATATGAGAAAAGGCTGAAGGCCATTTATGTTAAACATGACTAGAATCACAAATATAAAAAAGGGATTTTTCCATGAAAGGTCATTGCTTGTTATTCTTTGGTAGGATAAGGAGGAAGTCTGTAACTTTAAAGGTTGCACAGTCATGCCATGTAGTCCGCATCATCTTCAAGTTATGGATATATACTAGTATAAAAGTCGTAGACGTAATGACTAGTCAAAGTAGTTTCAACCCTATCTAAGAAGTGGTAAGTCAAAGGGCCATCGATGAATGAAGGAAGGAACTCTACCTTAAGCTGAGGAGTACTGAATTGGTGATGCATTTGAGTAGGGTCATAGAAAGTGCCCCAGGCTAGGGAAGGAAAGATGACGTAGTCTCCGTAAGTCCTTAGGGTAACACGTGCCAAATTCCATCATATGTAACTCCAACGAATGTCAATGAAAGTGATGTGGGTCATTTACTCATTATGCTAGAGCAATTTGATCTGCAACTGTAACGCGACATTCGAGAATGGCCTCAAATTCTTTTAGCGAGGGGAAGATCTCTGTACGCCCAAAGTGAAAGGTCTGGGTAGTGGAATCTCATAGATCTCATGCCACTCAAAGAAAACTTGCATATAGACGAATGAAAGAAAGATAGAGGAGAGCTATAAGACCAACCTAAGATAGATTAGGCCATATCTAGGGTAAAAAGACCTTAGAAATGCTTTTATCATGCTTTTGGAGAATAAAAATGAGGGGTTTAAAGAAAAGAGCCACACATGGTTTTTTATATAAGAGGATGGAGTTTGCTTAGTGCTTGATAGTTGTAGACACCTTAGTAGGGCAGTACATCCCACTTAAGAGGTCTTACAACCAATAAGTGGTCTGTACAAACCTTCTTTTAGACTATACTAACTTTAATTTCAGGAAAAATTTTAGTAATATTCCTTCACATTTTTGGGCCTAAGAATTACTTATACCTACTCCAAGATGCATAGATGTAAACAATAAATGCCAAAATGATTCAACATGCATTCATAATATAGAGTTAAAGGCAAGAATTAAATTTTAAACTAAAAAACCAAAAGTTTTAGAGTTTGACAAAGATAGAAGTGCAAAGTCACCATCATCATGACAATTAACCAAAATCAGGGCTTTCAAATCACCTAAAATATCAATCACAACTGCACAAAATACCAAATATCCCAAAATGTATTATATTGAAAAAGGAAAAGTCCTAAAAGATTCAAGAACACTAGCATGGTCAATCGTCCTTGCTCTCTGAGGGCATCTCCTTGTCATCCCGTCTTCTGTTGGTGGCCATGTACTCCTCATCAGAGCCCTCATCGGCCACTTGAGTCAATGTCTCAATTTGGGCCTTAGTCTCTGCCAAGCATTGATCCCTATCTCAAAGGTTGAGCATTAGATGTTAGATTGTATCCTACAAGATATCCAAGGGTTAAGATGGTTAGGACACGAGTCACACATAAAAGCCTAAATCACAAACATGCATAAATGCACTCCTCTTTCACTTGTTACATATCTTTTCCTACTTACCTGCATAGATCATGTTTGTTGTGTCATGACCCTTTTCAAGGTAGTAATCAGTTTAATCATGGCATCTACTTAGATCTGTAGGATCTATAAGAAATAATGGAGAAAAAAATTGTTAGAACTCTAAATATGGTAAGATACAATAAGAATGGAAATGAAGGATGCTCATATGGGTGGTCTCGATTGGCTCGAAGATGTTAGTAGATTGGCTAAGTTGTAGTGATATCATTGACCTTGTCAGAGATTTCATGCAAGATTTTACTAGGCTATCTAGCATGAGATCGAGCTCATCCATATTACATGCTTCTGCTTTCTAGACATAGACCCGTAAGCTTTCTTGTGACCCCATGTAGTCGGAGCAAGTGGGATAGCCCTCCGTGTGAGCTGCATAATAGTCTTTCAAGCTTCGTGTTGAGGGAACACCCTGATAATTGCCTTTGATAATGAAAATACAGCAAGTAGTGCCCCGATCATCCAAATCCTATATGGCATTTTGTCTGAAACAAGCTGCTTCCTCAACACAAATTGCATAGCTGCCTGGAGCTCTAGACCATTATTTATGTCAATCATCCAAAACATAACTAAGGGCAGATGTTGAGTGATAAGTCGAACATTTAAGTCCTCCCACTAATGAAGGACTCACTCTCCCAAATACCTCTTATTAAATGAGGGTCCTATCACAAGTCTTTGCCTATAAGAGAGGTCCTTTGCCTCCATCACTTCTTATGGCCATCCTCCGTAGGTCCCCTCCAGTCATAATATGACTATAATAAGGACAAATAACCATTATAAGTATAAACCCAAGAAGAATAAACATATAGTTATATCAAACACAAGCTTCCTTTTGCAGGGTAGTAGTAACTAATCAATTGTAAGCTATTCAGTTGAGTACACTTGTCAATAATGAAAGTCTCTATGTGGGGTATCACGTTCTACTTAATGAAATAAGGATAGTTGCCTCCCAAATTGACCATTGGGTTATTCCCCACTAGCAGGCCCAGTTTAAGGGCCCAAGCCTATTAGTGAAAGTAACATCAATTTGAAATAACATAAATAAATAAAGATATAAAGCAAGGGTTAAGAGAAACTCACAATGAGTACTTATTAGGCATCACACATGTACCTAATGCCCTTAGAACACCAATCCAAATACTAGTAAAAGTGCACTAGCATTGTAAACCCGTAATCGAAATTGATGCATGAGCCTTGAGTCCTCTAATATGACACTAGGTAGATCTCAGCCATGTTATAACCGCTGGAGAATAAGAACCCCAACAAGGCATAAAGTAAAAAGCATCGAGCATATTGACCTTATACCTCCTCTAGGCTAGCATTAGTGACTTGAGGAGCATCCGCTTGTATGTTGGATCATGTAAAATTTTGACTCCCCTTTACTTGAGGGATGTAACCAAGCAGCCTGAGAATGTAATCCCTCTAGAGCATAAGGTCATGCACACCAAAGTCAGTGAGAAGGGGGATATCGATAAAGCGAATCCCCATTCAGTATATAAAGTCCCTTGGAATGATCATCAACTTCTCGATCAGTGGCAGATAGAAGGTGTAAGTAGTGTCTATCCACCGGTTTGCTATTGCCTAAGTTATCGTAAAATCGATCCTCAGGGCCCACTCTAGCAATGTTTTAAAAAGAGGCATAAGCCTAGTCCCCTCCAATTGGCTACCACCTATGGGTGCAGCTCTCTGAAACATGTATATACTAGACCCATTACCCCGCCTCCTTTCTGGTAGGAGACATCGCCCTAAACAAGAGGAAACAGAAGAAGCAACAAACACTTAGAATAAAAAAATAAAACAAAACAAAACAAAAAGAGAAGAAAAAAGTAAAAAATTAATAAAGGAATTATTCAAAAGGTTTCCAAAATTATTTGTCTGTGAAAAGCTTGAAATGCAGCTCCACAACCATATAAAGACACAACCAACACAAGATTGATAAATGAATTCTAAAAAAAAATTAAAATTAAAATTAAATAATTTCTTTACTTATCTATTTGAGGTAAGTGTTATAACCCCTAGCAGATTATTTTGCAAACTAATTTCACCAAGTTTTCATGTAGAAAACTAAAAGCTTGCATACCGAGGTAATAAATCAAGTAGACAATAGGAAATACAAATTTTTTTTTATTAAAATAAAGGGTACATTTCCTAAAACTATCCTTGAGTATTTTAAAACTAACATAATGTTCCCATATAGAAAATATTCCATGGCAATGCCTAGCATCTATAGTGTCAGAAAATAAAAGTACAAAGAGAAAAGAAAAAGGGCACTTACATCTCTCGAGGTAGCTCCTGCTAAATGACAATATAGGTTGTAAATCATCAGCGTGTCACCCCATGGCAGAAAACCTATTAAAGTCATCTTCGTCATCGCACCCACTAAAGGGCTTAACTTTACAAACCCTACTAGGAACACAATTGCTCTAGGGTATCGTATGTGGCGATGTCCTCAATAAAAAAACTCATCTAGGAAATCAAATATTTCGTCATTGGTGAAATTGGCCATGATGTCATCTCTAAAAGCATAGGAAAACCTAAAAAGTTAAGTCCGACAACTTTTAAGAGTGAAAAAGAAGAGAGAGGAAGGAGAATAAGAAAAATGCAAATCACTATCAAAAGGGGGTTTATACAGTGGACCTGGTCTATATAGTCCAGTTTGGTCTACATAGACTAAACTCTGCATTACATAATTGAGTTTCATTAAATGGTTACTATAGGCCACTTTGTGGTTGTACAAACCACTAATGGATGGCAAGCCCAAATTAGGCCTTTCAAGCCCAATTCTCCAAATTACCCTATTCAAACCCAATCTTCCAAATTACCCTTTTCAAGCCCAATCTTCCATATTACTCCTTTTAATCTTAATTTTCCAAATCACCACTTTTAAGCACAACTTTTCGAAGATGGCCTTGTTAAAGCCTAAGTACCAAATGCAATTGCCTAACTTACCAAATAGGTTAACTAAAATGCCTCTACTCCTATCCAAACCTTGAAAGACCATGTTGGCCCTCTAATATGCCAATCAAATTAACAAAATACTCCCTAACTGCAAGCTTGACTTTTATAAACCTTTAAGTACACATCTGAGAAAAGATTTGCAACCATAGAAATATCTAAAACTATAAGTGCAATTTTTACAATATATGGGCATGAGTCCACCACTTTTAGATAGAAATGAATCTCCTAAGACTGTAGGCCCTAATAGTACCAACTCATCTTTGACATGCTAGAAGGGTAGAAATAACATGAGATCAACCTTAAAGGGCACCCTCGTGCTCAAACCATCAACCATAAGGGTTGAAGCAATCACAAAATATTCCAAAATATTAGTAACTACAAGAAGATAATTACAAGCCTAAAAGATACAACAATGCTTAGTACCTGCTAGAAAGTTGCCATAACTTCTTTAATACCTACTAGAAAGCTACTGAGAAACACAACAGCACCTGGTACCTACTAAAAAGCTATCGAAACTCATAATCCCTGCTAGAAAAGCTGCTAAGGGATACAACAACACTTTGTATCATCTAGAAAGCTATTAGAACTTCCTTAGTATCTATTAGAAAGTTGTTGAGAGATACAACAACACTTGATACCTATTAGAAAGTTACCAAAATGAGCTTTAACATCTACTTGAGGAGCTACTAAGGAATTATATCTTGTGGTATCTTAGCTAATGCTTGTGTTCTCACATTGTTTTGATGAGAGTTGTTCATATAATTGTTACTCGAATATTATTTTACAAGCCCTACAAAAGTAGGGGGTAAACTGTAAGCATAAAATTTTGGGCCTTAGGATGAAAAGCTTGATGATTAAAATCACTTAACATCTTCCTTAAAATGGAAAGGGGAAATTGCACAAGGAAGAGGAATAAGGCCTCAAGACATGTTATAGAATCCTAAAACCAAGCCTAAGACCAAGTCAATCCTAAACTGCCAAACTGGATTAATAGGTTGTATAACCAATTTAGCATGGTTGTTCAGCCCAATAACTAAGGTTGTACAATCTACAATTAGGTTGTGCAACTATATTGGGGGAACCTTCTTAAATTTGTCCTTCCCTCCCCCCAAACCCTTAGTTTGTGTAACCCTATATGTTGGATGTACAACCTAATCTTAGTTGTACAACCCATGTGCTAACCCTAATTCTAGGAGATCCATCTCATTCTCCTTGATTAGATATGAACATTCTGTAACCATAACTATTTTTTGACTTTGATGTACCCATCCATGACTTATAAATACATCCCTATTTGAATAAAAGGGGGAGGCTTGGATGACCCTAAAGTTATTCTACTAAATTTTTTCCTTAAACACTACTTAGCATAGAAACCTTTAAATCTTAGCTCCTTTCAATCATTCCTAACATAAAACAGGGCCTAATCTCTATATCTTTATTTATTCCTAAGCTTTTTAGAAATATTAAACACATATTGAGCCTTTGAGGGCAAAAAAGTATTAAAGAAGGCATCTAGAATCCCTCTACCCTTTCTTCTTCTTCACCTTCTTTTTATCTTTTTTGTTTTAGAAAACCTAAAAATTAGGGGATGTTAGCATTGATGTAGGCTGTATAACCCTCATAATGGGTTTTATAACCTACTTTCTAAAGGAACAGCCTTATAAAATCTTCTCCTCCTCCATCCAGATTCTTTCATTTTAAAGTTATCCTCATGATGTGCCTCTGAAGGCAATAAATCATTAAAGAAGGTATCCGAGAGTCCCTAATCACCCTCTCCTTCTTCCCTTTCTTTTCCTCACATGTTTTAAAAACCCTAAAAATAAGGGTTGTATAGCCTTGAATATAGGTTGTACAACACCTCATAGGGTTTGCACAGCCCTAATATTTACATCCTAGTTTGTCTAGTTGATAATTTTCACAAACTTCTAATTCTTCTCTCTTCATATTTTTCTTATTCTAAAGCTTTTTTTGAGATGTTCCAATACTTTAGTAATAAAATGGGATGAGGAATAACATCTTAGGATTCCCATTCATCTTCAAATGAGACCTTAGTGTGATTTTGAAATGGCTTTACAACCCTTTTTTATATAATGCTCCATGTTATTTTGCTTTTGGTTAAGTGATGTTTTTTTATTCTATTTTGATCATTTACGATAATGACCAAATGAGCAACTTAAAGTTCTAATGACCTTGAGAGCATTTTTCGTGATTATATTTGTGCTTGAAATACATAACTAATGCCTTGGCCTTGTATTTCTTCATTTTCTTTGAATTGCATACAAACCCCTACCTTAGTTAGCTATGTACATAGATGCTTAGATTTTTGTGAGCTATATAAGGAAAGGATTCATCAATCCTAATATCCTTTTGTGATGATCTAGTTTGAGGCCATTGAAGATCCTCCATTATTCTTTACATTGCATATTTATGGTTTTCTTGCTTTTCATGATGTATATACTTGTATTTAAATGTTTAATGTTGTCCATGTGATATAGGGATGTGGTATTATGGACTTAAATTTAAGTTTAAGTACCTTGACTTTGAAGATGTGGTAAGATGATTATTATGCACCTTATTTACTTTTCTTTTGTTTCTTTTACTTACTTTCCTCTTGTTAGTCACTATCTTATTAGTTACTATCTTGTTATCTTTCTTTAGGTGTAGGTTTCTTACTTGAGTTAGACCATGAATTTGGTTGTGATTATCACCTTACATTATTAAGGATGATTACACTTGAATGAGTACATGATAATGCATGTTAAACCCCCTTATGCCATGTCACATGATCCCACTTCTCCTTTGGAATGTTACGTATGGATGATGAAGTGCATGATACCCCTTTTGCCATGAAGCATAACCTTCTTCCTAATTAAGGTTTATTTCTTGATTTGTGAAGTAGATGGTGATTAGATGCATGTCTAAGGCCATTAATTAGACTAATCAATAACTCAGTTAAAATATTAAAAGTGAACCAAAAATGATCGAAGGCCGAATCCTAATATTCGAGCAATTTAGGGGTACCTAACCTCTTCATCAAGGTGTATCCAATTTTCGAACCTGATCTCTAATGGGGTGAATATGAAATGGGTCTTCTAATTGACTTAGCTTAGGTTCAGATTTTGCCTTGCTCGGACTCTTATCCCAAATAAAGTCAGGTGGCGACTGTACACACTTAGGGATAATACCAATGTATAAATCTTGCCTTGGTCCCTCGATGACCACCATTTAAATACATGGGCTTTGAAATTCGCATAAAGCCTTAAAGATCCCTCATTGGTCTAATATGTGCCATTTTTTAGGGTTATCGCCAATGTGAAAACCCTTGTCCTCTTGATCTTGTGTTAATCGATAAAAGGATGGAGTCGCATGCAATATTTCACTAGTTCAAATGAAACCATTAAGTCGTTCACAAATGGTGTTGGATGTTAAAGTAGGAATGATCACACACCTTTCATAAGTCTTTATTGTGACCTAGTTAATATTCATCATGGGCATGTTCACCGAACATCGTGATCAAATATACGAGACCACCACTCATTCCTAATAGAAGTAGGCCTCAATTGATAATAATTTTAATGGTGTTGTGAGAAGTATTTTCTCGAGACCACATTAAGAATGTATAATAAACCTAGCCTCTCCTACTGCCAAATCAAAGAAAAAGAAAAAAAAAGGTAGAAAAAATAAAAACAAAAAACAAAAAGCTCATTAGGTTGAAAACTAGAAAGGGTGGCCTAAGGAAAATTGAGCCACTCACTCGATTGAAAACTTGCAAGGACAATCTAAAAACAAGTTAGGGTGAAAAGAAAAACAATAATAAAAAAAGAAAAATAGAGAATATTGAAAAATGAATAAAAGGTCACAAGAAAAGCACACTTGAAGAAGGAAAGGGCTTTCTAAGATGGACAAATTTACTCCTAAAGCAACAATCCAAACCCACTAGAGCCTAACCTGGGATCACTAGGAATGAGGCCTTACCCAACTTGATCTTCTTTATAAGTAGAGAGCTTAGAAGTTGACCTTGCCATCACTCCTATAAAGTAAGAACTCACCCATCAGAGTGATTGACAAAATACAAGCCCTAGCAGCCCTAGTGTCACATCTTTAAGAATATAAGGAGAATAAAAGAGAGAGTAGCATTTTATCCTCTCCCAAATTATACAAAGGCACCTTATCATATGGCAAATCAAGGAGCTCTATCATCTCATGGACATATGGGCAATCCAAGCTTGAAAGTGTAATTTTGTCCAAACCTGAAACATGGCAATCAAGCCAAACTCAAAAAATAATGGGCAGATTTCAATATCCCTAAAATGAGAAAATAGGTAGATAGGTCTAAAAATTCACAAGCCACATAAAGAAAGTCCCAATTAAGCTTAATGGATGAGAGGTAGTGAAGAGCTTTAAAACCTGCCTAAGAAAGGTGAGACCAATTAGAGGCATAAAGGAGCTTTGAAAATTCTTAACCCTAGTTTTAAGGTGAAAAAAGATGATCATAAATATAAAAATTAAGGAAAGAAAGGATAAAAAAAATTAAAAAGATCAATAGTGTTGGATAACTATAACCAGTTATTGGGTTTTGTAGGATAAACACTATAAAAAAAATAATAAAAATTTTCTACATATAAAACCCACTAAGGATCCATGTCATTCAATTAAACCAATAAGAAAGAATGTGAAACCTATCAATTTGAATAATGGTTGTACAATTATTGGAAGGCAAATAGGGGGTTTACACTGGTAACATCCTACCTTGAGCTTGGAGTCAGATTTAGATGCTACCAAAGAGTGAATGTTCTCTATAGGTATCCATATGAACAAGCTATCACCAAAATGGGTAGTGTGCTAGCAATGGGTTTCCCTCTTTATAATGTTTTTTAAAAATAATAAGGATATTTTATGTTTTTCAAAAAACCCTAAAACATATGTATATATTAGTTTGTATGATCATCCAATTAAAGATAATATGGGACTATATCAAAACATGAAGTTTATCATACTTGAATCCATGGTGATTTTCAGGTCAAAGGATTAAGTTAATACTATTGTATAAGAATCTATGATTGTTTGTCAATGTAGTGTTCTCATAATAAGTCAGTCCAATAATTTTTCTTAAACATGTATCGATGTGTTTGACTTAATATCCTATATCCATGACTAGTAAAATGTAGTCATTAATCAAAATACATAATAATAATTAATCAAAATACATAACAATCTTCATTTATTATTATCCTAGTAATAGTGACAGATTAAGGATAACTTAGAATAGAATGTTTTACACCTAATGGTTTCACTATCAAGTCACTTACTTGATGACTTTAGATAGAATTAACTATTCATGAAATGTATTATTTAGCCATAAACTAAGAATAAAATAGATATTTAATAAAAATGCAACCATGACATTATTAAGAAAAAATCTATTATAAAAATTGGCCTAGGGCATATAACTAATAGTCTCCTACTTATAATGAGCCTAATAAAAAATTGTATCTAAAATACCCATTGGCTTAGCATGACTCTCATGCTTCAGCTGTGACAGTGGATTGGTGAATTGATCAGCAATGCTGTCATTGATTGGCACTTTGTATCTCTTCACATCTTTCATCCAATGATCTCTCGAGTAAGATGAAAATACTTAAGTATGTGTTTAAATAGTTAATGTGAACTTGGCTCTTTAGCTTGTGCTATTACTTCATTATTATCACAATGCAAGCCCATTGAATTTCAAATGCTAAGAACATCTAGTCTAGTGGTAAATTCCTTGATCCAAACACTTCCTTAGCTACTTCTAAGGTAATTATATACTCAACTTCTATTGTAAAATCGACCATAGTGTCTTGCTTTTAACTTCTCCAACTCATTACACCTTCATTTAAACAAAACACATAATCTAACTATGATCAAAAGTTATCCTTGTTTGATTAAAAGCTAGCATTTATGTAGCCACTTATAACTAGCTCACCTTTTTGTCCTCCAAATTTTAAGAATGCATCCTTAGTTCTTCTTAATTACTTGAGGACATTTTTAACTATTGTCTAGTGACTTTTACCTACATCTGACGGGTACCTATTTGTTGTACTCAATGCATATGAGACATCGGGTCAAGTACATAACATGGCATACATAAGATATCTAATAGCATATGCATATGGAATCTTACTCATACACTCTCGATCATTTTATATGTAAGGACACTGAGTCTTCCTAAGAGTTGTGTCATGTGACATTGGCAAGAATCCTCTTTTGGAACCTTACATACTAAGCCTATTTAATACCTTATCAATGTATATACTCTAGCTTAGGCCAATAAGCCTTTTAGATCTATCTCTATAGATCTTGATGCCTGAGATATAGGTGACTTTACCTAAGTATTACATTGAAAAACAATTCTCTAACCATAATTTAACATTTTGTAAAGTCGGGATATCATTTCCAATGAGCAAAATGTCATCGATATATAGTATAAGGAAAACTATTATGTTCCCATTAATCTTCTTATAAACACAAAGCTCATCTTTATTCCTAATAAACTAAACTCTTTGACTGCTTCATCAAAATGAAGATATCAACTTTGAGAAGCTTGCTTCAATCCATAAATGGATATTTAAAGTTTGCAAACCTTTCCAAAATTCTTAAGACTGAAAAAAAAACCTTCTAATTGTGTCATATACACATCCTCAAGAAGATTTCCATTAAGAAATTTTTTTTTGACATACATTTGTCATATCTCATAATCATAGTATGTAGGTAGGACAAGGAGAATTGGAACGGATTTAAGCATAGCAACTAGTGAAAAGGTTTCATTACAGTTTATACTATGTGTTTGCTTGTAATCTTTTACAATTGGCCTCGCCTTATAGGTATGCACATTGCCATCCATGTTTATTTTCTTTTGGAAAACCCATTTGCACCTAATAGTTTTTAAACCATCAGATGGATCAATCAAAGTCAATGCTTGATTATCATACATGGATTGCATTTTAAATCTCATAGCCTATAACCATTTCTTAGAGTCTGTACTACCTACAGTCTCTTGATAGTATGTGGGCTCACTTTGGTCAACAAGCATCACTTCATTAATTTTAGTTAAGTGAAATCCATATCTCTCAAGTACCTAATGTGTTACTTGAACGTATTCAACAACTACTGATGAATCTTATTGAGATTCCATAAGTGGGTCAACACTATCTTGTGGTTCTAAAATTTCTTTAAGTTGAAATTTACGCCCATTAGTTTATTTAGAAATGAACTCTTTTTCCAAAAAGACACCATTCCGACCAATAAACACTTTATTCTTACAAGTATTATAGAAGTAATTTCTTTTAGTTTCTCTAGGATATCCCACAAAATAGTATTTGTTAGATTTGGGTGCCAATTTATATGGAATTTCTTGCTTCCTATAAGCATTGTAACCCCAAAATGTTTAGAATAAAAATTAAAGATTTCCCAATCCATATCTCATATGGTGTCTTTTCAACCTCCTTTGATGGAACTTTTTTTTAGTGTGAATGTAACAGTTTCCAAGGCATATACCTAAAAAGAGATTAGAATATTTATCTAACTCATCATAGATCAAACCATATCTAATAAGGTTTGAATTCTTCATTTAGATACCATTCCACTATGGTATTTTTAGTGGACTTAATTGTGAGACAATCTTATAATCTCTAAGATGATCAGCAAATTCTTAGCTTAAATATTCACCATCTCGATTTGATTAAAGCACTTTAATATTTCTACCAAGTTGATTTTGTGCTTTATTTTTGAAAATTTTGAACATTTCAAAAGATTCTGACTTATATTTCATAAGATATATATAACCATATTTGTTATAATCATTTGTAAAAGTGATGAAGTACTTAAAACATCCTCTAGCATTTGAACTTAGTGGTGAACATGCATTAATATACACTAGCCCAATAAACCATTAGCCCTTTCACTATGCCTTGTG
The DNA here is from genome assembly GCA_949677035.1 of Omphalea diandra. NCBI lineage: Eukaryota > Viridiplantae > Streptophyta > Magnoliopsida > Malpighiales > Euphorbiaceae > Omphalea > Omphalea diandra. The sequence continues at coordinate 91 of CATIWR010234776.1, read as the reverse complement.
AAAGGGGCTTTAGCCATTTTGCTTAATAGCATATTTCAAATGATTCAAAATCAAATGAATTCAAAAGTCCATGTTGTTGGAGCTCTGATAT
>CATIWR010234774.1:0-11767 GCA_949677035.1 Omphalea diandra | reverse complement strand
TTAAGGGGGTAAAAAATGCATTTTCCATTTAAAAACCACAATTATATGCTTATATTTTTTTCAAATAAAAATAATTTTAATATTTAAATTTTTAAGCTAAAAGGTTTTTAATTTGTTCTCCCCCCCCCCCCCCCCCCTCTTCCTGCATAAATTAACTTTTTATTTCCTGTTATTCACGATGGAACTCCCAGTTCCGAGAACTGAATTTGCAGCTGCAAAGTATGCATTACAGTGCTCCGTCTTATTCTTCTATTTTCAGAGATTCATCTTCTATGCACATTGTGGTATGAAAGTGGAAGTGCAAAAACAATTGAGAACTTTTTTCCTTGTTTTCCTAGCCTGATATTAAATACTAATCATTGCCCAATAATTTGACCGCAAATTTGTTATGTAATTTCAGTTCATTGGATTTCTTGAGCCATACATGGAGGATGGTCATTCAAGGGGATGGAAGCATTAAGTTGCTTGGCAGTGACATTCTCACTGGCTTCCTTGATCTATATGGTATGTTATCTGAATAATATGATCTCCTTGCACCCCTTCCTTCCCAACTATTATATTATCATTTTCTCATTCATCATGATTCACGAGGAGACTGCTTTCTCAGTTTCTGTTCGAATAAATTCTACATGTAGTGATGCTCCATATCGTCAGTTCATATCTTTATGCTTTTGAACACTTAACAACTTTGAGTTAATTTGGATGTTCAAACTTGGATGCCCTTATCCATATCATGAAAAAGTTGAACTGGGTTTAAGCAATTTTTCAAGGGCTAGTGGTCATAAAAGTTAAATACAAATCTCTTTAAAGTAGTTCAAATCTTTGCTTGAGCGCTACCTTTGATCCATGTTTTTTTTCGGTTGTGTATGTGCATGTTTTATTTGTATGTCTGCTTGTATATAGTCTTATTTGATTTTTGTGCTGGGTCTTGAAAGTGGGACACATGAATCACACATCACAAACAAATACTGATTGGTGATTTGCCAAAGAAAAAGGGAAAATATAAACAGTGAAACTCAATTATATACCAATGATTGGACGTCTTCCCAAGTCTTGAAGTCCATTATGGATGGGTTCTTCGGAGGAAGTGTCCATGCCACACTAGCGGCAATACCTGCAAAGATTAGTCACTGAATTGTCATAACTGCCATTGCCTTTGCCTTCTGCCCCTCATTAGAACTGCCTCAACCTCTAGATCATGATAATTGTCACCATTTGCTATGATTACACATTTATTTTCCACCAATAGTTAGTTGTGTATGTTGGGCATTTGATTTCTCTTAAATTTGATATTGTACCTTAGACATGGTCCCCTAAAAAAAACTTTTAAAAGAACAAGATATTGAAGGATAGGACGGTTGAAAAATTTTTGCTTGACACCTGCCCTCTCTGAATTCATGTTGAAATGTTTGATGGATTGAGCTGACACACTTCAAGTTGTGTGCAGTGAAGTGATTTTTGATGATAAATGAATGATTGATGATGATCACGAGGATGACTAATATTGCGTTGCATCATTTGGCAATTGCAATGGATTTATTTGCAATGACCAGGGCAGAGGTAGATCAGGTTTACTGTCGGGTTGTTGGACACTGCTTTTGCATTAGGACAAGTTGAATGAACAATCATTGTCAATTCCACCATCCATGAAATTTAGCGTATGTAATTATCTTGTGGATTGTTTATGTTAAAATTTCAAAGGATTCTTGAGGTGTACAACATACACCAGCTAACGACATGCTTTGTTTTTGCTCATGCTTGTTACTTCTCTAAAATTATCTGAACAGCATTTGGGTTTTACCATCTTTACCTTTTTGTTTTGGATAATATTTTAGACACTTAATATGGTATTTTCAGTAATAATTGGAACTTTTTTTTTTTTGCCTCTTCTATTAAAGGAAAGGACAGTGAGAATAGGGATTTGAATTCTGATTCTATGAATTGTACTTGACCAATGCTTTCATAATTGATTTGGTTGTTTGGACTGGTAAAATCAAAAATTGATTAGTAATTTGGTTTAATTTAGTATTAAAAATCAGTTGTTTAAAAAATCAATTAAAATTAAATGTTGAATCAAATCGATTTAATAAAAAATTATTTTATTTTTTGTAAAAAATTGCATTATTTTATGTAAAATTTAAAAAATAGATTTTATTATTTTATTATATTATATAATCTTAAATTTTTTAAAATATTTTTAAAAAATAAAAAAAAATATCTTATTAAATCGGATTGATTGAATTGGTCTTAGAGTTGGAAATTGGTCAAACTAACAGACTGTCTGATTTTTTAGCTGATTTTTAAAACATTGTACTTGACTGCTAGATTTTTATTTTGTCTATCAGCTCCCATGTGTAGCACATGATAACCTTTTTATCTATCTTGAAATTGCTTGATTGAAATTCCTTGAAAAAATATTTCTGATTTAATCTGATTTGAGATTAAAACAAATATGAACAAATTTCTTGGAAATTTTTTTTTCTTGATTTGATCCGATTTGAAATTAAAAGAAATCTGAAATGATTCCATTTGAAGTTGATCTGATTCATCCATTGATATGTTTAAACTAACTTAACTTTTATGTGATCTAAAATTACTTAGAACTCATTTGATTTAAATTATTAAAAATATTTTTAAAAATTCTAAAATCAAAACAATATTCTTTATTTGAAAAATTAAAATTATAAATTATTTGATTTGGAATTTGAAAATCATTTATTTTTTATATATTTTTTCGATAATTTAATCTATTTGTAATTCAAAGTGACTCGATTTTAATTTACAAAAGCAAATTTGATTAAAAAATAACTTGAAATAAAGTTTATTCAATCCAATTCATTTGTCACTTTTACACTTTGCATAAATAAAAGATAATTCAAGGAAAAGAGAAGTGAATAAAAAGAAAATTAAATATAATCATATTTGACTACTCAAATTGTTTAAGAAGGGAGGAGAATAGAAGACAATGATTCTCCTTCATTTTTCATAAAACAGAGAAAATTGATCACACTCTAATTTTTAGTATAAAAATTTTAATCCATGAAGAAATTAAAATTTATAATAATTGTCTTTTTTATTCTTATATTTAACCCTTTTATATTCTTTTTAAGTTTTCTTTAAGTAGGTTTGATATTGTAGACTTTTCACACTATCTTATCCCTCTACAATTTCATGTCATAAGATTGCATGGTAATTTCTATTTTTAAATCACGTTTGTCTTCTTCCTCCTTATTTTGTTTATTAGCTTATTTAGCAATTAATTTTCATGACTTTCTTATTTTGATTTTATTTGTGGATTGCTTTTATTTTTTAATTAATTTTCATGGAGATGATCAAAAGCGTTGGTTATGGTATCAATGCATTAAACTTAATAGAAAATATTGATTAAATAATCAAACAACTACATGGATTCGAATAGTCATTCACATCACATGTTCTTGATTTGAATCTTTTATGCTCTGTCTTCTTTAAATAATATATTATTTTAACTACAATTAAAAAAAACTGCAATGGCTTCTACTTTATTTTTCATAGTATATAAGATATAAATATTTGATAAGTACAAAAATTTGAGATAAATAATTTAATTTTATCATTTATATATTAACTCAAAGTCTTTTTTATCTTTTAATATATAAATATGTCATTTTCTTTCCACTCATCCAAATAAATTTAACACATTTTTACCCCTCTTTCTTTTTTTTTTTTTTTTTGTTTACATCATTCATTATTTTCATACCATTTTCGAGTATAAGACTAATTCGAATTTGAGGCGAGTAGGACCATAAAGGTAGTAAAACTCTCCTTACCAAATTTTAACATAGCTGCGTACTGAGAGACTCGAATTAAAGATCTCTAATTAAATTAGAACAATCTCGTGTTAGTTGATCAACATGATAAGTGGTTTACTCTCTTCCCTTTAATGACTATTTATATATAACCAAACACAAAGAGTAGAAATTTTCTTCTTCTCTCCTTTCAACCCCTTCCCTTGCTTTAAAATATCTTTCCCTTCTCTCTTCTCCTCATTGCCATTCATAATATCAAAAATAAGGGTGAATTCTTCATTGTAATAATAATGATATTCTATAAACAGGTATGGCAAACAGTGAGCCAAAGTTATTATTACGTGTTCAAGTTGTTTCCTGTTTCATATTTTTTGAAAGGTTGATTTTAGATTGCAGTAAATTTAAATCATCCATTTGATCCAAATTTTAAGTAAATATTAGGTTAAATTTTGGATTGACTGTTCATAATTTTAATTTTTTAAATAAAAAATCTTATTTAATTTCTAAATTAAATATTTTTATTAATACAGTCAAATTTGAATTATATTGAATGAAACCTTAATCGTTTACATTTAAGATGTTGGACAAATCAAATTAGCTTAGAACATATTTCAAATTTAAATTTTCAGATCATTTAAATTTGATGATTTCAAATTTAATGTGAATCAAAACTGATAAAAAAAATGCATTTGTCGGTGAAATGTTTTAAATTTGTTTCACTTGCAATTTTATAACACAAGTTGGCAGAATTTTGTATAAACAAAATTACATGTTGAGTGGAGGCATGTAACATCAGCCTCCCAAATTCCTACTTCTTTCTGCTTTATCCGCAACATATCATGTGGGTTTTTATTTATCCAACATAATAATAATAATTGCAGCCAACTCTTAGAAATACGAATGACTTACACTTTCTGGTTACTTAATTTATCATTTAATTTCAATTTGAACCACTAAGCTTGACTGTGCAACTACAATTCCATAATCATTTTGTTTCAATGGCCTTTCCTCTAGGAGATGATATTTTATCAGATGTGAGGCTTTTGGACAATCTAAAAAAAATGTTCTTTTTTTAAAAAAATCAGATCAGTTACTCAATTTGTCAATTAATTAATTTTTAATTTAATTGATTTAATTAATTTTGTTTGAACAAAATATTATCTTTAAAATTAAAAAAAATATATAAATGCTTAAAAATATTTTAAAAATAAAAATTTTTAAAATTTAAAATTTAAATAAAAATATATAATTTTAAATTTTTTAATTGAATTGATTTAATCTAATTTATTGATTTTAGTTAATTTTTCAGTTTATTAATTTTAATTTTTTAATTTTCGATTTTATCAGTGTAAATTACTGGTTTAAAACACTATTAAAATCCCTTCCCAACACAATGTCAACGCCCCTTCATTATTGAAGCCACACACTTCCCCTTGGCCCTTTCGGCACAACAGCCACTGCTGCACATACCCCCACCACTTGTTTGGGGAAACTATACTATTGGACATCTTCCATTTCCTCATAAATCCAAAAATTCTACTAAAAAAAATTTTTTTTTTAGTACTATGCCTATTAATGTCAAAAAATTTTATTATTTTTTGTTAACTTCTTGAATTTCATTTAAATAAACATAAAAATGAACCCAAAAAAAAATACATATTAAAAAAAAAGATTGTTGATGCTAAATAAAATTATATTAGTTGTTTGTCTTTTGACACATGCTCTTCATGGCAGAAGCGATGGAATGAGTTTGTGGTTATCCTTGTCAATGCTTGATTTTAGAATAAAAATTAGAAAAAAATATAAATTTTATAAATTAATTTTTTACTCACAAAATTAAATTGACAACATAATTATATTATTTCTATAAATAAATTAAAATATTTCTAAAATTAAAGAATAATAATTTAATCAACAAAATTAAAAGTTTACAATAACAATATCCAACATGCTTTAGTGTCTTCATTTCTTCTCTCACTCACTCACCTTCCACTATTTCATTCTCTCAATCATACTTTCTTTAGACTTGCCTGCATTTTATATTAGGCACCTCGAGTGGAGAAGTTCTACTAGTAACAATAGTACTATTAATATTTAACTCATTTAAATTTAAATTTTAAATTAATTGAGATCAACTATATTGTCAAATTTTAAGTTAGTTAATTGAGATCGACTATATTGTAACCAGGTGTTGCGAGCTTCAATCGTTCATAATTTTGATGAAATTTATGTGGAAGGTGGGATGGTAGACCACATATACTCATGCACCGCACTTCAACAACCATTCATAATTTGGATGAAATTGATGTGGAAGGTCGGATGGTAGACCAGACCTCATGTACTTATGCACCACACTTCAATTATCCTCCATGGAAGCCAATTGTCATATTGTGTATTCCATACACAAACAAAACGTAATGTATGGGAAGTTGATGCAGGCAACGAAGGCTACATAATGGGATGGGCCACACATCAATGGTATCGTCATGACCATGAAAACCATATTTATTTTATTTTATTTCAATATTTTAAGAAAGATCAAGGCAAAGACATGCATTTTTCTTTCTCCAATGATTGGATGGAACAAAAAAAAAAGAGCCTCACCCTTGTCTTCTTGTCTAAGCATTGGTGCGGGAATAACCCTCATTTGGATACCCATCTAATTTTGGTTTATATATAATAAAATCTATATATCTATCTTTGTTTCTCCTTAAATGGGTTCCTAATAACAAAAATTAAGAATATTTTGTTCTATTCTTTTCCTGCTTTTGATATTTTTGTTTTGGTCCAAACCCAATATTCTGTTGAAAAGTAATTAGGAGGTCTAAAAAATATAAACTAGAAGCTAATGCAAATTAATGTTTTTAGTGATTAGATTTTAATTCGAGTTGGAACTCATATTCTATAATTTTATATATAAATTTAGCATTATTAAATTAAAAACTCGTAGTAGATAATTTATCTAATTAGCACATAGATCAGTATCCTCTTGGTTATTAGTAGAAAATATCTAAATAACTTTTTGGTCAAAGAAGAAATAAAAAATATCCCCAAGCACAACATTGAAATTAAATCCTGCTTAGGTATGATATTAGAGCTTTTTGAAGGTTAAAACAAAGAGATTCAAATAATTAGAGTGATAGTTTTTTACCTAATAAAAAATTTAAATTTAAATTTATTTAAATAAATAATTTAAAAATTTTGAGATCAAATTTAACTCGATTCACATATCAAATTCAAATAAATTTGATTTTAATTCAATTCAAATTTGACTTAAATTAAATTATTAAAAATATTTAAAATTTATTGAAAAAATTAAAATTATATTTTCTTTATTTAAAAAAGTCAAAATATTTGACCTGTTCATAATTCGAAATTGACTTCACTTGATTTATTTACCAACTTTATCAATAACGTTATTGAATTTATACAAAATTTTATAAATCTATATTTAAAAGAGGAGAGCAATGACTCATTTTGTAACTAATTCTATGAAAATAAAATAGACTAATGAAAGAATTGAAATAGAGGAACTGGAGCTTTATCAACCTCTATTATGTATGTAGTACACACTCGTACTTTCAATCGACCTAACAAATCTACTCGATTTTTTTTTTTTTTATCAAAAAAGCAATTCGTATCAGCAATTAGGGAGATTCTTTTTCTTTTTAAGAAAAGAAAGCATGCAAGGATATAATATATGTAATTAATTTCATCTCAAAATTCATTTGAGAGCACAATTTGCTATTTATCAAATTTAAAATTTATTTGAGATAATAATTTATCATTTATCTAGTTAATTATTTAATCAATAAGTGATAAGAATCTGTATTAATTTGTCATGTAAAATCAGTGGCAGAACTAGGGAGTTTGTATAGGCTAAAGCTCCTCTGCCGAAAGAAGAAATTGCCAAGAGAGGCTGGACACCAGCCCCTACTGCTGGCCATGACCATAGAGATAGGAGGGGGCTGATGAAGAAGAAGAAGAAGCCCCCTTAAGAATTTTTTTTTTTTTTTTTTTTATTTCATCAAAATGATGCAGTTCTATTTAGTGGAACGACGTTGTTTTAATAAAATAAAAATTAACAACTCTCATCTCAACAGATTTGTTCCATCCTCCTATTCATCTCTTTCTCCTTTTCCTTTCTCCAATTTCACTGTGCCGTCACCGATCAACAGCTCTCTCATTAAAGCCAGCTGCTACATTCAATAGTGAGTTCCTTGAAAATATTTTCTAGTTCCTCCATTGTGTAAAATTTCTAAATTAAAAAACTTATAAAGATAAATAAAACTATGTTAACAAATTTCAAATATGTATTATAAAATAAAACTAAAAAAAAGTATATATCTATATGTATAATAAATATTTTAATTTATAAATTATAGATATATTTTAAATAAATCTTGATTAATGTTGAATAAAGACTAGCAAATTGATAACAAATGAAATTCTTTCCCTCGTACTTATTTTCCAAAAAGTAGATAATTAATAAACAATACAATTGAAAGAAAAAGGGGAAAAAAAAAAAAGGCCTGCAGCATGAATGAGTCTTCTATAATTTTCTGCATTTTGTGATTATATAAATGTCGCATCTTTTTTTTCCTTTTTCCTTTCTCCTTTCTTTCTATCTTTCTCCTTTTTTTTTTTTTTTTTTTTTTTTGTTGGCCTTTTTTCTGTAGAATGAAAAATGAAGTTGGCAGCTTTTGTTAAACGTCAACAAGCTGCTTTAATTGGGTTTCATTGGTATCCAAACTTTAAAACTATAACAGTCAAGCTCAAGCAATAGCTCTGTCTCATCCCTTTTCCAAAGCGTTTTCTATACTCTTTCTGTTTTAATTTCTGTCCATGGGAACTTTTTCTATACCCTTCCTATTTTAAACTTAGCTGGATTGAGATCATATTTGAATCCTTAAGTCAAATTTTATTTATTACATTTAAAAAGCCCTATGGCAATCTACAATAATTGCTAAGGAAAAGTGTTTAGCTATAATATTTTAAGATTAACACATAAACTATAAAACTTGGATTTTAGCACCTAATATATATATATATATATATATATATATATATATATTGAGATGGATAGAATTGACATGAACACATCAAGAGCCAATAACATAACAAAAGAAGCATTTTCATCATCATGCTCATCATCTTTTTTGACTGGGAAATTGATTAGTGTATTAAAAAACCAGTTGGTGATAGTGATTTAATCATTATTATAAAAGCATTAATGCCTCAATTTGTACATTCCTCTAGACTAATTTGTGCACTTGGTGAGTGCCTAGTTAGTCATAGGGAAGCTTTATAGTTTTATAGTTAGCAAGAACTATATATAGCAGCATTCCTAGAGCATACTAATGAGCATTCCTAGAGTATACTAATGAGCATTCCTAGAGTATACTAATGAGACTTGTTTGTTAATTAATAACTAACATTTTGTATTAATAATATAACTAAGAAATATGTAATCTCCGATTAATTACATCAGGCTTAGGCTAGATAATCATCATCTTTCTGATAAAAAGAGAGATTATCAAAAACAGTAAATCATAATAATTATGTTAATCAACTGTAGTGGTAATTATTCAGAGAGGTTACAAAAGGGTTGTCTACTTGATGGACTTTTTGCAGTAGTAATCAAGTTGACAAACCAAGGCTCACTGAGGTAAAATCAAACCACATTAAAGTCACAATAATTGATTAATTAATTAATTAGTCTATTCCAAAGTGAACTTGCTTTTATCATCATATATTTGTTTGTATTAAATCAAGAAAATATGTTGTTTGTTATTTTTCATTTGACATTACTAAGTTGCTATTGAACAATCAGGATACCAAAACTCCATAGTAAATATCCGGGAATAAATGTTTTATTCCTTGCCAAAAACCCCTCTTTCAATAACTACAATGTTTATTGTCGCCTAATGGTTGTTTTATCTCCATTTAATTATGGTTTTCTGTTTGATTCCTTGAGTTTTGGGTGCATTAAAATCCATGCAGTGCCTTAAGATTTTGTTAGGCTGTTTACTGTATTCTTTTTTAAGTAGAAGATATATACTTGTGTATAATTGCATTCATGCATACTTAGAGAGAATCGTTGCATTTATGTTGGAACTAACATTTAGAATGAATGTTTAAATTAGTGCCATAAGAAATAGTAGGTAGAAGGATTTTCTGAAGATTTCAAACATAATATTTTTAATAACATAATATTTTAATAAATGGTATTATACATATATTTTTTATCTTGACATGTGATAAATAAATTATTAATTAAATATTTAATTTCTTCAATTAATTTAAAATATAAAAATTTAATAACATTAAAGTTTTTCATGTAAAATAATTTAGAAAGTTTGCCAATATAAAAAGAAATTTTCATGCTAATCTTTTTTTTAGAACTTTAACAATAATAACTATTTAGTTTTTATATAATAAGAAAAAATTTTAAAACGATAAAAAGAAAAAGATCAATAAAATTATAATTTTCTTATTTTTATCAAAATAATTATATTATTATTAAAATTTATTGTACTAATTTAATTAAGATTCTTTATTTTTACTATTTTATTTACTTGAAAAGTCTAATTAGATAATTATTTTTATAAAATTATAATATATTATAAAAAATAATAAATCTTCATTATTAATTGTATATTAATTTTAATTTTTAATTACTTAACTAATAATCTGATAAAAATAAATATTAAATCTATTTAAAATTTATTATTATAATCATACTATTCAAGGTGTGGATTCACAACTAATTTTATGAAATTTTATTCTACAAGTTATGCAACATGAAAATTAGCGATTAGTTAATTATAATATATTTTAATTTCTTTTATATTGTAATACTTACACCTTCAAGTAAATTAATTTATGTAGGAAGATTTTTAGGTAATTTTTATATAAAATTTTCTATTTCAATTGCGGGTTTTTTATCTTTTTTTTTTTAAATTTTGATCTTTTATGAATTAATGAATTTAATGCTTATTATTTTACTCTATTTTTTATAATATTTATTTTTCAGAATTGTGCACTTAAAGTAAAAAAAAAATAATTAATTAGAAATACTTTCAATTGATATTGACTAATATACTCTTAATTGTCTTCAACTAAAACTACACTAACACTTAGAAAGCATTTAATTAAAAGAAAGAGAGGAGATGATGATATGAGTAAATTTGAAAAACAAACAATTAATATTATATTGGTAATATGAAATGACAATTATATTGAAATGAAAATTTTTTTCTAAAACGACAAATATTGTAAAATGAAGAAAGTAATATTTATGTGTGAATTAATATATTAATAAAATTTATTTATTAATTTTCATGTGTTCTTTCATATATAAATTTCCGCTACATATATTAATAACATAAATTATCACAATTAGGGTGTCGTGTGAAATGCCTTCAAGGCATTCTAAGTGCCTTAGTTATGTATAAGAATGAATAAGTTACATGTAATATAAAAAATTTTACATATTTTTTCATCTCAATATGTAACTACACAATTACATAATAGAATGAATAATTTACATATGATATGAAAAATTTTACATATTCTCCATCTCAATATGTAATTTTCAATATAGAAAGTTACATACAAATATTGATAAATTTTCATATAAATATTGATGAAATTATATAATGAGACAATGAAATAACTTTGATACACTCGTATATGGGGCACTCTAAATTCTCTCATACTTAGGATTCTAATTTTTAAAAAAATGAAAATAATTTAGCTCCTTATTACTAAACCAACATCTTAATATTTTTTTTTTTGTATATATATATATGTGTGTGTGTATATATATATATATATATATATATATATATATATATATATATATATATATATATATATATATATATATATATATAAAAATAATGTGATATATGAGGAGAGTAATTTTATTTTTGTGGTGAGTGTGATAATAATTTAGATGGTGAGAAGAATCACCG
>CATIWR010234741.1:0-52721 GCA_949677035.1 Omphalea diandra | reverse complement strand
GATCTTAAATTGGCTTAGTTTATTTAGGATTTGGGTTAACACAACTTTGAATCTTTATAACTTAGGTTGCTAGAAACAAGTTTTCTAGAGGTCTAGTTGGGATTTGAAGATCAAAACTCCAATACTTGTTTTGATAGATCTAGGCAACTATTTTCAAGCATACGGGTAAGGAAATCTAATCCAACCTTGTTCGTATCACTTTTCCTTGAAGAGTTGTTCTTTAGTTAGGAAAGTATCTTGGTCTAATCTTGTAGACCAATCATAATGTTTCTTTAGTTTTCCTATTTAGTTTAGGATTGCCTTTTCCTTATTACATTCGAAAATATTGAATTCTGTTAGGGGAATGTAAACCAAATCCTAAGTGGTTTTGGATTAAGCATTGTAAGGCTATAAATAGCCCTCATATTCTGCCAAAAGGAATGAATTCAATCAATATTATTATTGTTAGCAATTTTGCTTGTGAGATTAAATTCTCTTCTTGAGTTCTTGAGTGGACTTGGTGAGATTGTTGAATGAAGGCTTAATAATTTCACAAACTTGTTAATTATGATCTTAAATTGGCTTAGTTAATTTAAGGTTTGAATTAACATAACTTTGAATCTTTATAACTTAGGTTGCTAAAAACAAGTTTTCTAGAGGTCTAGTTGGGATTTGAAGATCAAAACTCCAATACTTGGTTTGATAGATTATTGGGCAACTATTCTTTAGCATATGGGTAAGGATCAATCCAACCTTGTTTGTATCAGTTAATGTTTGGTAGTGCTCCTCTAATGATCATCTTCACTTGTTCCCTCTCGATTGGTCTTATTCTAACCTCAACGACCATCTTTTTCCATCTTCTTAAATAATCACTAAAACTTTCGCCATTGTTATATTTTAAAGATTCTAAATCTTGAAGGGTGAATCCAACTCTGAATTGTATGAATAGTGCTTCTAAAAGGCTTGAAACGATTCCTTCCAATCCTCTCTAACAATCTTAGGCTGGCTAAAGTATCATGTCTTAGATGACCTTTCTAGCAACGACTCAAATAAATCTAACATAGTGTCAGATGGGATTCCAGATGCCTTCATAATAAGCAGATATGAATGGGCATGATTATAGGATTCTTTATTCCTATGAACTTGGAAAATTTAGGCATTCGAAAGTTAGTTAAAAGCATAAGTTCCTTGATATTATGCTTGTGAACCAATAATTCCTTAATATTAGTTCACTACTCAACCCCCTAACTGTTTGACAAACCCTTCCATCTTGGTGATTTCTTTATCATCTCTTACACCTTATCCATCATAATTAATATACCACCTACTTCATTTGTATCCCAAATAAATCATCATTTATCACCACTAGGCCAGGGCATCTGCTAATTCCTTTCCTTTATTAATCCTACTAGAAGAAGCTTCTCCTTTCTTATAAAGTATCTCGTTAAGGAATCTTTGTACCTTTTTAGTGACTTATTCCTCCATCATATAATTAAATTATACTTTCATTTATTTTTATCAATTCATCTTATGCCATATAATTAGCTTACTCCATTAGTAGCTTTAGATTCTAAACTAAGCTAGGTGTTTTTCTCTTTCTAGGTGGAGCTATGATGGCAATAAAATTGAGATTATTATAATGATGCATGGATAAAATAAACTATGCATGAATGTATGACATGCACACTTTATTCATAAAAGAATTCACAACCTTATGGGTTTGGTGGCTCGTTCCTAGGCATTATCCCTCAAACAAGGGATAGTGTAGGTATGGTCTCTTAAACTAAGCAAGGCAAAAATCCCAAAAGAACATTTATGAAAGTAGATTAAATTTTAGATAAAAGAACTTTTTTACACAATTAAGAGGATGTACATAAAAAAGAAATCCTTTTTTGCATGACAAACAAAGGGATGTACATACGTATTCATATGGTTAGTAGTGGGATATTTCTATAAAGAGGAATCCTTTACATAGTAGGGAGTGAGGAGTACATAAATATTTACATTAGGAGAATGGTGATGGGGGAATGAGGAATACATAGATGTTTACATAGGGGAAGTTATCTTTACAAGGCTTAATCATGCTCTTCAAGGATTTTCACCCTCCTTTGGATAGAAGGCAATAAGAAAGGTATCATATTCCAAGGTACTATGGTTTCTACATATGCCTGATAATTTAAAGGGTTGTTATAGTATATGGCTCTCACAAACATGAGAGCCTACACATGGTAAGATGTGAAGTCTAAAAGAATGCAATGGATAATTCAACCAGTAAAGGTGAAATTGTAAAGTAAATTAGAGATTCTAGCATGAAGTTAATTTTGTTAATCCCTAGTGGAGTCACCATTGTGAATGCCTCGATTTTGTGGTTATGCTCAAACAAGTGAATTTTTGTTTATGACTCTTATCCTTTTATCGACCATTAGAAAGGATCGAGAGGATAAAGGTCATCCACTAGTATAACCCCTATTGGTGGCACGTGAAGGGATCATTGGGGGGATCCTTACGAAGGCCTCTCAATAGATAGAAGCCCTATTTCAACATCAAGTGTCTAATAGAGGGTCAAGGATGGGGTGATACTTTAATACTACCCATCATACTTAATAGGAGTTGTCATTTGACTTTGGTTGGAAAAAAATTTTGAGCGAGGATAAGTTTTAAGTCTAATAAGTCAATTAGAATGCCCAACTAGGCTTCACCTTATCGAAGATTGGGTTTAAAAATTGATTACAATGTGAGAAAAAGGTTAAGCACCCCTAACCTACCCTAATTTTTAGGATTTAATCTTTGAGTAACTTTGGTTGACATTTATAATTTTAGCCTTATATATTACTTAGTCCATTGAGGTGATCCTAAACATTCATCTCGTGCCTGTTCATCTATCCACAATAATCAAACATTACAAACAATCACCATGGGAGATAGGGGTATATATTTGAGCATAAAAGGTAAGAGATCCAACAATTAAGTAAATGATCATAAAATATGCTTTGATTGACTTCTTTAACCTATAAAAATAAGCATAAGTTTGTCCTTGAAACATAGGTCAAACATTAAAAAAAAAAGCACCATAACTTGATTAAGGTATGTAACTAAAAGGAACTATGTCACCTTTACCTTGCCATGGAAGGATCTAAGTTACTTACCACTAAATCTTCATTGTCATTTACCTTATGAGATGTTAATTAGGATCTCATCCAAAGTACGTTTTCATACTTAAACAACATTTAATAGGTCACCTTATGCAATAATGATTTAAATATGTATCAATGAAGGTGCATGATGTGGAAGGCAAATAAATGAACGCATGAACACATTTAGGTAGAACATTAAGGCTAAAGTTAGGGATCATAGAGTCCTAGGATCCTTTCCCATTTTGCCTTAAATGAATTGGATGTACCAAGAGTAATGCAAGGGATAATTCTAACAATGAATGAGGATAGGATGCTACTAAAAAGAAATAACCAAAACACTAAAATGATTAATAAAGCTCTAATAGATAACATGTTAAGAACAAAAAATATGGGCCCTTGAATAGTGAATCATCCCTTAAAGGCCATACTTTCACTACCCTATGCCATTGTAGAGGCTAACTCAATCCCCTTCAAAGGTATATAATGAATAGAATTGCCAAGCTAAACACCTTAAATGTTCATCAAATAGTAGTGAATCAAGGGTTCATTAGCCTGTTAAGCCTTTTCCTATCATTTTCATACACAATCAAACTCATAAAAATAAGAAAGTAAATAAAAATTGCATGAAGAATTAAAAAACATGCACATTAAATCAAGCCCACTTGTCAAATATGGCTAAAAGATAGGGAATGAGGGTCATTGGTTGCTACAACCTACCTCATTCCTCTAATTATGAGGCTTAAGAAACAAAAAAAAAAAAAAAAAGCTCAAAAGTATAAAAAACATATATAAAAATAAAAAGCCTATTGTGAATAGTGATAGTAAATAGTAGTATAGGTATGTACAGACAACTAGTGGTTTGTACAAACCATATAATAGTCTATATACATAACTAATTGTCTATATAGATTGTCAGTTCTATTTCAAGTAGTTTTTGAAAAAAGAAGAAAAAAAATGGAAATGAGAGAAAGGGGAAGGCGAAGAGGGATCTTTGGATGTTCTAGTGATTGTATTTTGGCCTTTTGAGGCACAACATGTATAAATACTTCTCCATATGCAAATGAAACAATGATTAAAAGTGTAGAGTTTATATTTTACCTTGAATCACTTAGGCCAATGTTAAGGTATTTAGGGTTTTTATTTGGAAATAGCTACCTTAGGGTTGAGAGTTCAATTTGGTAGAGCTTCCTTGTAGTTATCTTAGCCTCCTTTCTCTCTTCAAAATATGGGGTATTTATAAAGGTGAAGGGGGTGTAATTGTACCTTATGACACAGATTGCACCCTATTCCTTTCTCTATCTCACTCTTTGATGATAAGATCAATGAATATCCTACAGTTTAAAGTTGAAAGTTGTTTGGGTTGTCTGTATAGACCTTAGGTTGGTTGTACAGCTCTCTAGGCTTCATTGGTCATTATTTTGAAAACTTCTTACTATTAGACTTTTATGGGTTTTTTGTATAGCCATTTAATGATCTATATAGACCACTGCTTTAATCCCTAATAGGCTTTTTTAGTTTAAGGTGTTTGAGAAGTAGGTTTGATTTAAGGCTCTTTCCAAACTTTTGCCCTTTCTTGGACATTGCTTCCTCCATCTTATTGAGGAAAAATTTATTCAGTTTCTCATTATTATGCTTGCATTCTAATAATCCAAAATTTAGAGCTCATAAACAGAGTGAGATCATTCAAATGTAAAATAGATACCAAGTTTGCACACATACTAGAAAGAATGCAGTAATAGATCAAGGAAATAATGCAAACTAAATACATATGGTTGACTGCTATTCATAAAAATTATGGAGATTGATGTCATTTATTTTTTTAATTTTTTTTGCATAAGTTAAGGCTATAAAATGTGTAATTTAACAACTACTATTGCAAATAATACACTATGATTTTGTACTTTAATTAAGGTTCTAAACTTTGTAATTCAGTAAATAGTATTCCAAACAATGAACTAAGGTTGTGTGCTAAATACTTGTTCAATCTTAATTGCAAGCATCCTTTTAATGAAATGAATATTTAAAGATTTCAATATTTATAATAGATTGCATCTTTAAGAAAAAGGATGGCATTTAAATATAGTAATTCTATTTCATAAAATAAATGCAAATGCACAATTATAAACCAAATGCTCTTTACATTCATCTTCTCTTAACATTGCTATTTGTTTAGCATAACTACTCACCACCAACACCCAATTCAATAGTACTAAACTAACATCCATGTCTTATTACTTTCATCATTTACTGAACATTGCAGTAATTTTCCAAATTAAGTGCAACAATTAACAACTTTAGTCTGGCTGCATTTGATGTTTTTCTTTCCTTATCAAATTGCTTCATTCTCCTAAGCAAACCCAATATTATATGCTTAACATGGTCAGACATTGGAGGATGTAGCCATTAAAAGAAATTAAAAGCTCTAACTCCCTAACAAATACAAGTATTCTTAATCAACACTTAACACAAAAAATTCAAACAAAAAATGTAAACCCAAAATATAAACGCAAAATTTCAATGCACAAAATATATATTACTCACCCTATATCTCTTTCACCTAAAAAAACCTTCTTAGGATTTGTTTTAGTCCTTGATACCTTCACAATTATGAGGGAGCCACAATGACAAATTGAAATTGCATAGTCAATCGGCATAGATTTTGTATAATTAATCAGGAAGAAAATTTTTTTTTTGGGTTCTTCAATTGCAAGTAGTTCAGAGAAGAAGTTAAGGGAATTTTATTATGAATTATAAAAAATTACATATAAAGCTCCTTAAATCATAAATTTAGGGTTTATTATAGACCAAAGAGAGATATAAATTACATTAGGTTTGAGTTTACCATTTGCCTCTTTTTCTTATCGTTGCAATTTATTTTCTCTATTAATTAGGCTATGTCAACTCACAAAATTAGAGTAACATGATGGACAACACATCATTTCATATAATATCTAGACTATACAATTAAAGGGCCAATAGTTGTAAATTAAAAATTAAAGAGGTGATTTGGCTCAAATAGATGTTGAGTGAATGAAAAGGCTTCTTTTTTTTTTTTTTTTATAAAGTTCATAGTGTAAGGGATGTTATTAGCCTAAAGAGACTTACTTTCAATTGAATGTGAATTGACTCGATCATACTTTTATTATAAATTAAAAAAAATAAGAAGATATACCAAAATGCCAGATAACAAAATAAGAGATATGTGAGAAAAAAAAATCAAAGTTAAAAGAATATTGAAAAACACATTTAATTATGTAATGTTTTGAGTTTTTAGGCCAATATAAAAAATTAAAATTGAATTAGAGTTAAAATTCTTTATTATTCATATTTCTTATGTAATATTTTTATAAATTTCATAATTCTACATATTACTGGATGTTTTAGATATTTAATATATTTTATATTATAAGTAATTAGATATATAAAAAAAATTTGATTATTATCTCTTGAAAAAAAATATTAAAACAAAATTAAAAATCTGTGCAAAAAGCATGTGCTAAGAAAACTAATGTTTAGTGTAATTGAATTGAATAAATTTCTATTTACTTTGACACTTTGAGTATACCCTAGATAACCAAACTGATTTTCAAATAATAATTTTTATAATTTTCAGAATATTTAGAAAAAAAATAGAAAGAGGATGTTATAACGGATGAAGACATGTGCATTATCATATTGAATTAATAATTTACATTCGTTCAGCTATATTTATTGACTTTATTATGCATATAATAGTATATGTACTATTTTATTGACTGTTTTCCAAAATTCACCCACCATTCATTAGTGCTTCGAAGCAAAATTATAAAAAGTAAGAATGATTGAAAATATATAGATTAGAGTTCTGTATTTATTAAACTTTAGCAAATCTTGAAAATGTAAAAGAATAAATTAAGATGTAATAGTTAATTTTTTAAAATTAGTAAAAATAATAAATTAAGATGTAATAGTTAATTTAAAATTAGTAAGAATAATAAATTAAGATGTAATAGTTAATTTTTTAAAATTAGTAAGAATTGAAATTTTATTAATTTAAAAAAAAATTTTCTAGCACCATTACATTCTCGAGTGGTGAAACCTATGGACTTTCAAAAAAAGTTAAAGGGCAAGAAATATAAAAAAATGATTCTATTTCCAGGGGACAAACTGTTTAAATATACATGTTTCGTGCTGGTATTTCATGTCCACGTGCATGCATGGCTACTTATCTCGATTGTTATATAATTCAGTGTATCTATATCCATAATTTGGGCAACAATATGTTATGTCGCTATCAAGGGAATATGTTATGGACCACAATAATCACAACATGAGTTAGTCTTATTGATTCAAACGGTGAGCCCACAAGACCTAGAAAAAAAAATGCTATTAAAAATTTGCAGCCACTCATTCACCAAGCCCCCCTCCCTGGTCCTAATAATGTGTGGCATATACATGTGACTAATGCCCATAAGCCATTAGCTGTATCTGTGTTGGGACCCTTTCTTTCTCCATGGAATTTTCAATTTACAGGCACATCTGCTTAGATTTTAGTTACTCATAGTCAAACATTTTACCAAACCTAAATGATATCTATCTAGTCTGCTCCAATGCTAAAAAGACGTGGACATTGTAATATTCAATCATGGTTCAACGCGTATGCGCATGCCGACACACATATGTGTGTATGTACACACCATATATGCTATTTGATGGTGAACTTCTACTATTTGAAATTCAGTATTTTTAGGACTGAATCGGATTAAGCAATTGAATCAATAAAATTAAAAATTAATCAATGATTTTATTTGATTTGATTCAATATTAAAAATCAGTAAAATTGAAAAAATCAATCAAAATTAAGAAAATCGAACAAAACTCAAAATCAAATCAAACCGATTTAATATAAAATTATATCGTTTTATGAAAATCTTAAAATTTTAAAAAATTATATTATTTTATTCAAAATTTAAATTTTAAAATTAGATTTCATTACTTTATCACATTATGTATTTTTTTCTATTTTTTAAAATATTTAAATATTATTTATATATTTTTAAAAAATAAAAATAAAAAATTATCATATTAAATCAAATGAGTTAGATCAATCGAATTAAAAATTGATCAACTGATTTATTCAATTTTCAATATAGCTTTAAAAACATTGTTTGAAATGTAAATGAAAAAGCATGCATAACGCGGATAAAATAATTTCAGATTGAGCACCGAATAGGACAAATTTTGGGTACTTTTCAAAATATTTGGACTTGATTTTAAAATATTAAACTTTTAGTACTTGATTGTTACTTTGATTTTAAAATATTAAACTTTTAATACTTGATTGTTACTATCTTCTCCTTTTGATTTAGCTCCAATTTTAATCTAAACTTCGGATTTCTAAGGTTTTAAAGATGATTCTAGTATGAGAAATTGTTAGATAATCTTGAAGCTTAAGGAAATAATACACCCACTCTCGCAAAAGATGTGAATTTTACTCTTTATATTTTAGGTGAATCCCATAATTTGATAAGTGTGAGATACATTATTTTTTATGCACTTAAAGTATCTCATAAACTAAAGACTTATTGATTATCATCCAGTCTTTTTAAATGAAGTGAAATAAATATTATACTTTTTAGAAATCAATTATAAATTCTTTTTTTTTTAAAAAAATGGACTTAAATATTAAAGATAATTTTCAAGATCTAGAAGATAAAAACTAAAACAAAATTTTGCATGATTCCAAACATTTAGCAACTAAATTCTACTATAAATTTTAGAGTTCAATCCGGCTTAGAAACATTTTAAATCTATGAAGTTATTATTATTATTATTATTCATAAAAAAATTTGGTTGGAGCTTGCATGGAGATCTATGAAGCTACTAAATCTTTTTCTCTAGTTATATTTGATATTTTATAATTTGAAAATGAATTTTAACTTCTCATGAACTTGTGATCAAGCTATTTAAAATTGTGATTAGGTTGGGTCATCAAATTAAAATGTAAAAAGAAATTATAATAATTTCATGTCATTTTTTATTTATAGATTGAATTATTCACAAATTTAATTTTTAAAAATAAAAAATTTATTTTAATTTAATAAATTTTAAATATTTAATAATTTAAATTAGAACAATCAAGTTAATTCATAGATAGTCAGATCAACTTCATCTTAGATAACTTCAAACTTCTTTCAATTTCAGGTATAATTGAATTTTATGAATAAATTCATTTTATATTTTTAGATTGGAGTAGAAATTATCATCATTAACTCGAATAGAAAGTTGATAGTATTTTATTTTTATAAATAAAAGTAGGATTATGGTTAGGCCATGCTAATGGACAGAGTTTTCTTTTACACGAATTTTTTTTTCACATTACATGAAAAATTTTTAAAGATAAATTAAAAAACTAAGATAGGAAAGAAAATTGCACTAAAATTTAAATGTATGTTGGCTTGATTACTAAAAAAGTCTCAAACTTTAGCGTGTTTTTCAACTTTATCTCACACTTTATTTTTTAACAAAATATATCCAAATTTTAATTTTTTTCAAATCTATCCTCAAATTAATATTTTGATTATTAAAAATAGATAAACGATCATTATGATCCTTGAACTTTTCTAAAAAGTTTAGTTAAATCCAAAAAAGAGAAAATAACTAAAAATTATATAAAATCTTGTTTAACTAAAAATTTAACCAAATTGAATTTAATATATTTGTTATAAGTAATTGCAATATAATTTATTTAGATAAATAATTTATTATAAAATATCATTAATTCATAATTCAAAGTGAAAACCTACATCATCATAATTTTTTTAAAAATAATATAATAATAAATAGTTATTACCTTTTTTATATACACATTAAATAACTAAAACTTATTGTTACAAAAAAAATTAAATCCTCTCTTTATATTAATGAGTCAAATATAAATTTACTAAAAATATATATAGTTAAATATTGAAAATTAAAAAATAAAAAATAAATAAAAAATATTTAAAATCTTATTTAATTTTTCTTTTTGTATAAATAGTACCTTTTTTCACTTTTGCATAATATCAATGTTTTTATAATAATACAAAATTTATTTTTTATAATATTTTTTTAGTATAAAAATACTCTATTTTTGTTTTATAAGTATATTATATAATATAAAAATTCAATCCACCTTAATTTTTTAGGACCTATTAATCTGTTATTTATATAAGTATTTATTTTATTATAAAATTTAATCAATTTAGACTTAATCAATTATTTATTTTTGAAATTTAAATATAATAAATTAACTTTATATTTTATATAGAAATATATTTTGTATGATTTTTCTATTAAATAAACTTAAATATTTAATCATTGTACTGTTATGCTACTTTTATCGTCTATTTATATTAGATGTAAAAGTGACTAACTAATAAAAAAATTTTGGACATAAGAGATTATAAAATTGTTTAACTAATTATAGTAATCTTAAATTATAAATTTTAATTAAATGGATAATATTTATTTATAAACTAATTATTATCATTTTAATCTTTAAAATTTGTATTTATTTGAAATAACTAAAAAATAGATTTATTTCAATATTTAAAATTTTTTATTATTTGAATAACTAGAGTAATAAATAAAGATGTTTATATCTTTATGTTGATATTATTTTATTTTTCAAATATTTAAAAATTAAAATGAATATAATCTAAGCTCAAACTTTTTTAAATTAAATAAAAAATTAATCAATGATAAATTTATACTATCAATACTATATATAAAAGTGGCTAATTACAAAAAAAAATTTTAGACATAAAAGAGTATAGAACTTTTTTAAATTGACAATAATCTTCTTAAGTTGTAAATAAATTTTGATTGGATAAATAATATTTTTATAAACTAATTATTATTTTAATTTTTAAAATTTGTAACTATTTGAAATAACTATAATAATGGATGTTACTTGGATCTTTGAAATTTATAATTATTTAAAATATCTATACTATATACAAAAGAGACTAATTAAAAAAAAATTATTTAGATATAAAAAGGCATAAAATTTTTTAAATTGATAATAATAACTTTAAATTATAAATTTCAATTGGATGAATAATATTTTTTTTTTATAAAGGGAATTATTATTTCAATTTTTGAAATTTATGATTATTTGAAATACCTAAAAGATGGATATTACTTTAATTTTTAAATTTTGTGATTATTTAAAATAATTTGAATGATGGATAAAGATATTTAAATCTTTAAGTTAGTATTTATTTTATTGTTTAAAATATTTAAAAATTAAGATAATATAATTTAAGTTCAAAAATTTTTTACATTAAACACAAAAACTAATCAATGATAAATATATACTATCTATAATACATATAAAAGTGGCTAACTAAACAAAAAAAAATCTAAACATAAAAGGGTATAAAACTTTGTAAATTAATAATAATATTTTTAAGTTATAAATAAATTTTAATTAGATAAATAATTTTTTTATAAAACTAATTATTATTTCAATTTTTGAAATTTATGATTATTTAAAATAACTAGAATAATGTATATTATTTTAATATTTAAAATTTGTAATTATTTAAAATAACTGAAATAATGAATAAAGATGTTTATATCTTCAAGTTAATATTATTTTATTTTTAAATATTTTAAAATTAAGATAAATATAGTCTAAGCTTAAATTTTTTTAAAATTAAATTAAAAACTAATTGGTATTAAATCGAAAATTTATGTTAAATACATAGTTTATAAAGAAGTGCTTCTTTCATAAAAATAAAATTTATTATAAAAATTTTTAAATACACTTATAAATAGAAATATTATTCTAATGTTATTTTGATATTTTAATTATTAGAGTGAATTATTTTAAATAATAAATAATATAATTGTAATATATAATTATATTTATTATATTAATATTATATAATATATATTATATTATATTACACTTATTATTTATTATATTAATATTATATAATATAATATATATTATATTATACTTGTTATTTATAATTTATTATATTATTTATTATTAATATATTAAATTTATTTTATATTTAAATATATTATTATTAAATTTATTTATTAAATATTATTAATATTATATTTAATATAATATATAATTAATATTATATCATAATTATAGATTATAGAAGGTACATGGATTTCAATTTCTAACATTTAATATTCTAAATTTCTAAATATCCTATTCAATTTTATCTTTCTTATTTAACTTATTTTTTTCTTTCTTATATTTTATAAGATATAAATTCACAAGATATAAAATGAAAACTTTATCGTTTATATCTTTTATTTTAAATCTTAAAAACATTTATAAAAAAAAAAAGAAGCAAAAGATAAATATTAAGAAGAACATAAACATATATAATTTATATATAATGCTCAATCAGAATCCAACCCATAAAAAGAATATTTATATATAAACATATATAATTATATTTCATATAATATTATAATTAATATATAATATTATTATATCACAACAAATAATATAATAATGATATTAATAGTATAATAATAAATAATATAAAATATAAAATAAATATAATTCAGTAAATAATATAATTAATCTATTATATATTATTTTAAGTAATAAATAATACAATTGTAATATATAATTATAATTATTATATTAATATTATATATAACATATATGATATATATTATATAATGTTATATTTAATATACTTAATTATTCAATATAATAAATAATATATATTATATTGAATAATTATTTATTACTTAAAATAATTATAGTTATATATTATAAAAGGTACAAGGACTTCCATTTATAGCATTTAATATTCAACATTTAATATTCTAAATTTTTAAATATTCTTTTCAATTTTATCTTTCTTATTTTACTTATTTTTTCTTTCTTATAAATCTTTTGTATATCTTATAAAATACAAATACAAAAGACATAAAAGTAAAAGTTTTCTCTTTTATATTTTATATTTTTAATCTTTAAAAAAGATTTAACAATACAAAAGCCAAAGATAAAAATTGAGAAGAACATAAACATATATAATTTATATATAATACTCAATCAAAATCCAACTCATAAAAAAAATATCTATATATAAAGTGTAAATTAAAATTAACTAAAAATATTTTTTCTTATTTTTCTTTTATTTTTTGAAGTAAAGAAAGTAAAGAAAAAGACTTTTTTTTCTTAATTCTTTCTTTATTTATATTTATGTAAGGAGATATATATATATATATATATATATATATATATATATATATTCTCTTGATAAAATAAGAGGGTTGGATAGTGCACTTTTTTTTTTTTAGTTTTCAAGAACTCACACACACTAAAACAAAAAATTTATCCTTTTGTAGATGGAGTTTCATTAGATCTAGAGGAAAGTTATAAACATTACGTTCATGCATACCTTTAATATCAAGGTTAGAATGATTAATAATATCCGTTTAGGTATTAATTATGTGGCTTTGGCTATCAACTACAGATTCCTTAAAAATCATTTTAGATTGAAAGTCATAATACTAATATCTAAAACAATGAACCAAATACATATTACATGCCAAGCAATTAAAAAGAAATATAAAGAACGAGAGTTATTAAAACTAGCATATTAAAAGATTCATCGGCCAAAATAACTGAGCGGCTACAATATAATAAGTTTCTTCCTCTTGACCGAATTTGTAATCTTCATTAGCAAATTTATTTTTCGTGGTTTCCTTGATTAAACTAAGGTTATCAAGAATCCACACATAGTTTATTCAAAAAAAATTTATAACAACATAATCGAAATTTATACATCAATAAAATAAATAATATAATATAAAAAACTTGAAAGATTATGTTGTGGGTTACTTTGCTAGTAAATAATAAATATTAATAAAAAGTAACAAAAATATCAAACATAATTATTAAAGTCAATTATAAATTCAACATCAAAAAGAGTCTAATTGTGATTATCAATAGAATAAACCATACATGTAATAGCAAATTGTCTCTACTTTAATGACCAAAAGGTAATGCTCTGGTGTCAATAGGCCTTGAGTATAATCCCATCAATAATGAAACTTCATTTTAATAGGAATTTATATAATTTTTCACCTCTCTCTGCTAACAACTAATCCAACTAACTGATGAGTATATACCACTGCCTAGAAAAACAAAAAAAAGTAACCACCATATTATTTTACTTTTTACTTTTTTGGAAATCAATTCCATTTTTGTAGTCTGGTAAATTTTCATGAATTGAAATATTCAATTTTTTGTTTTTTTTAAACAAGTATTCAATTTTCATCTCTCATTCCATAAAATGTTGGAGATAACAAAATCAATGTTTCGCCAACTTGCTAGTACTAGAAAATTAGAAAATGACATCCTGCTAAATCTCTGTCTGGTCTCGTATGGCTGCCAAGAAAAAAAAAATTGTGTTTCTTTTCTCACAAATATGCCTTTTTTTTTTTTATTAGCATATATCCATTTTGATACTGAGCTTCCACAGTATGTCTTAAAGAATCTCCTTCTCTCCGGTTTAATAGTTCATTTGTATGTATTATTTTTGCTTGCTTGTTAGCATTCTAATGTAAAAAGATCATCACAATTTCAAATCAACAAGACTTTCAAATCTCGCTTAAATATGAAGCCTTTTAGTAAAAAATGATGATTATAACTTTTTTTTTTGGGATTAAATTAACAGATTGGCAATAGTATGTCTATCTTGTATAATTTCAATTCCGACTGAATATAATATAATTTTAAAATATTTTTGATATATTCAAAGGGATGTTTTAGTGCAAAAGAATTACACTTACTCAAATATTATAATTCTAATAAAATTTAAATATGGATTCTCCAAATTAATTCTGGTTGTTGTAGAAACATATTTTCAAATGGTAGATGCTGGAAACTTGACGAGTCCATTATGTGGTTTTTTTTTGTTTAACCGTTATATCAGATTTGATTTGCCTCCTATTTTATAGTATGATGTGGCAACAAGAAGTTACCAATCATGGGTAGCATTAAGCATCAACAAAACTGTCTCTAATGTCTAATTTCTAATATATTTTATATAGAGAGTAAACTAAAAAAGAAAAAGAAAAATAAAACAAAAATGACGGAATGGATGAATGAATGAATGATACCCATCATTCAACTCCATGTGCCTCTTCTTTTCAATATGCCTCTCTTCCCTCTCCGCCATCAAATTCCACATTCCCACTCCTCAATTATGACATAAAATTCCACTTTCTAGGGTTTTGAGAATTGCATCACCAAACCAAAAGCTGATCACATTCAGATTATACACATATATCCACACAAAATTATATATAGTTTTGTACATATATACACATGTGAGAAAGAGAGAAGGAAAGAATCTTGTTCACTTTTCTTTTTACCAGATAACATAAAGACTCGAACTTTCCCACTGCTTCTGATCCATTGGCTTCTCTTTTGACTTGAAAACTCTCCTCCCAAGATATCTAGAGAAAGAAAAAAAATTTGGGTTTTATGTTAAGAGAGAGATACTGGGTATTTGATATGATTTATTTTTATGTGATGATAATTTGATAGATAGAGAAATATGTTGGCAATGGAAAAGGATTTTGATTCAAAGCTAAGGATTCAGAGCAGCAATAACTCTACTTCCTCTTCTTCCACTTCTAATAATAACAGCAATGGGATGGTGCAGAGATCTAAGAGCTTCGCATTCAAGGCTCCTCAGGAGAATTTCAGCATTCGGGATTTTGAGCTAGGCAAGATCTATGGTGTTGGTTCTTATTCAAAGGTTTGATTTTTTTAAGCCTTTAATTTTAATATTTAGTTCTTTTTTCTTTTTTTCTTCTGGTTGCCTTCTATTGGATATCTGTTGTCTGGGGTTGTTGGTTTGTCTTGTGTTTACTGTAGATTGGTGATTTGTTTTCGTTTGGTGATATTTGTAATTACTTGTTGTTTCATTGATCCATAAAACTTTATGTGCAATGTAATTTACTTGAGACCGGCGTGTACGTATGATGCTTTTTGCTTTATAATTTAACGAGTAGTAATGTTTTATGACAAATGAATCTTCTGCAACAAATTCTTAGGTTGGCCATTAATATATAATTGAATTTGGAGCAAAATTAGATTGTGCAGGTATATGGAATTTGATTATTTCTTTTACTTGGTTCTGAGAACGTTAAGGCTAGAATAGCAAATGAAATTTTCAATCTTACCCCTTATGCAGATTCTTCATTTAAGAAATGAAATCAAAATTATGTATTCTGCCTCTAGCGTTGATATGTATTTTATCTGTCTACCTATCTCTATTACACAAGTCTTCTCATCCATTTCTATATTTTGATTCTGATTTGTGTTCTCTATTTTCTTCTTTTCTTTGCAGTCAATCAAAGAAGTCTTTTACACTTTTAGAAAAGGAAAAGGAAAAAAAAAACTTATTGCGTTGAGGCTAACACATTATTTGGGTGATGCGTTAGTCCATGGATGTCAGTAGGACTTGGTGTGCACTCCTAATAGGAAAGTTGGTTGATTTACCATTTTTATAATGACTATTGACTAATGCTGTCTATAATGATGAGAGGCAGCGATCAGGACAAGGATCTGTCTTTTTACCTTTTCTTGTGATATAATCATAGGAAATTCTTGCTTTGCTAAATTACATACCTAAGCAACAATTTTTTTCTTGTGTTGAGCAAGAGTTGTTTGATAATGGTGTTCTCCTGTGTTATTTGTTGCCATTAGATATATGCATATCCAAATTGCTTTAGTTCAGTCCTGATATGTTGGATGGTCAGATGTTCTGGATTTTTGCATGTTAAAGGAAGATGTTTTTGAGTTTGTGACTTGCTTTGGTGACTCCTTCTGACTCTCACCACATTTACTCTCTCTCTCTGCCATATTCAGAAGCAAACAGTTCATAATATTCTGCACTCTAGTCTCGTGCTTCTCTGTATTTCTTTAATCAAATACTTTCCATACTAAATTTCTGGATTCTCTTAAACTGGAATACACTTCATTTTGTTTATTAGAGTCCTGGTTTTGTTATTTTTAACAGAAAACTTTAGCTTGTTCAAATTTTCAGCAATAATGTCTATTATTATCAGCCTTTGACCTTCTCATTACTGATGGCTTGCTCTTTGTATCATATTGATAAATCTGTCAGGTAGTGAGGGCAAAGAAGAAGGATACAGGAGTGGTGTATGCCTTGAAGATCATGGACAAAAAGTTCATCACTAAAGAAAACAAAACAGCTTATGTGAAGTTGGAACGCATTGTTCTTGATCAATTGGATCATCCTGGGATTGTGCGGCTATTTTTTACCTTTCAAGATACCTTTTCACTCTGTAGGTACCTCTGGTAACAATGTTTCTATGTGATTGATTTGGTTCGGTACTTTCCATCAAAATCAACAATAGTTATTGGTTTGCTTGGTTTGGTTTATACATGAACATGTTCTCTTTGACTATGCTGTGCAGACATGGCACTTGAATCTTGTGAAGGTGGAGAACTTTTTGACCAAATAATCAGAGTAAGCTACATAAGAAACACCTTAGCAGTGCTTATTTTCATTGTGAGAAAAAATTTTAATTTTCTTGGCAATTGGGTGCAACCAAAATGAAAAGGGGCATTATTTATGTGAAAATGAATTGACAAAATCACACAAGAAACATTAAAAACCTTTTCCTCTTCCTCAAATTTTGTCACTTTACATGTCATATGAATATGTGCCTACGTGGTAAATTTAGTATGCAATTTTTGAATTATTTGTGAACATTAGGTTGTTCTAAATATATTTGAAGATAGCTAAGGTTTTTCATCTATAATATAACTTTCGTTGGGTCAAAAGTTGCATCTGAAATTTATTCTGTCTTTAGATGTACCGTTATGCTTTTGTTTGAGAACTGTGGTTATACTTAGAGATCTGTTATTTTGTTTCATTATGTGATGTGTGGTGCGTCTTAATATATATTTTTTTTCATGTACATTTGCAAAATATCTGGATAATTCACATATGTGCAGAAAGGTCGTTTACCAGAGGAAGAAGCTCGTTTCTATGCTGCGGAAGTTGTGGATGCTCTTGAATATATACATAGTATGGGATTAATACATCGAGATATCAAGGTAATTTCTATCATGCATTCACACTTCTTGTCTGGTTCTTGAAAAATGCTAAAAAATCTCTTGAATTGCAGCCAGAGAACTTACTTCTTACAGCAGATGGACATATTAAAATTGCTGATTTTGGGAGCGTGAAGCCAATGCAGGATAGCCGCATCACTGTCCTTCCCAATGCAGCCTCAGGTAATACTGGAATTTTTATCATCTATAAGCTTGTTGACTGTGTTTTTCTGTCTTGGATTAAATTTTCTTTCTTGATGCTCGGCCCAGATGATAAGGCTTGCACATTTGTTGGAACAGCTGCATATGTCCCTCCAGAAGTCCTCAACTCTTCTCCCGCAACATTTGGGTAAGAGTTTCTTGAATGAGATTAGCATGTTAGTTCGACTAAACCATCAAAACTGGAATAAAGTTTAAGCAGTAGGCATTTGGTGACTTTTGGGGCAGTGCATATAAGCAAGCTTCTTATTTAACTTTACTCTTAATCATTTCTTACTTATGTAGGATAACCTTTTGCCTTTTTTTTCTTCTAATCAAATCCTCACAGAAATGACCTCTGGGCACTTGGCTGCACCTTGTACCAGATGCTTTCAGGAACTTCTCCTTTCAAAGATGCAAGTGAATGGCTTGTATTTCAGAGAATTATAGCCCGGGATATACGATTTCCTAGCTATTTTTCAGAAGAAGCAAGAGACATCATTGATCGGTTATTGGTAAGCTACAAAGTTTTTGCAAGTTAGACTTTGGTTTGAGCATGAATTTTTTCTACATCTACTTGTGCAATTATCTTTTTAGTGTCCTGTTATCCTATATCTATAGGATGAATGATTTAGATACATAAATATAATTTATTATGATATAAAAGTTGTTCTAACATATAATATAATTTACTCCATAAAATGTTAGGTCTATGGTCCAAAGAAAGAGGGACCACATGTAGACATGGGCTGGGATTGGATAAAAAATCATGTGAATGTAAATTTTTTTTAGGTATATGCTGTGTACATATGTACTTCTATTTTTTAATGAGCAACATGAGTGTTGTTGATGTGAAAATTTTTAGTGGTACATGACTAGTTGACAAGGAGCTACATTTTTTTCATGTTGGTCTGCTGTTTTGTTTGTAAAATGCATGAGCACCGAAAATGTTATATTCAATAGCTAAAAAAATTATAAATGATGAACCTTTTCTCTCGTTCTCTCTTTTTTTTTTTTTCCTAGTATCAATTATAAGCGATTACGATAGTCCTTTATAATTTATGAAGTTAATAATTGCATTGTTTCTTTCTTTTTGGCTTAATTGTCAATTACAATTAATTACTCTAGTCTTTTCTGAATTAAGAAGTTTATAACAGTAGTCTTTTATTTGCCATTTAATGATGGTGCAGGATATAGATCCTAGTAGAAGACCAGGTGCTGGACTAGATGGTTATGCTGCACTCAAAATGCATCCTTTCTTTAAGGGAGTTAATTGGAAGAATATAAGAGGGGAAACTCCTCCAAAACTTGCTTTGGAGCAGACGGTATAACTTCACTGTATTTTAGTATCTTCAGTTTTCCTTTGCATTTTTCCTTCTTTTCATTATAATGTTGAGATCTTTTGATCTCCTGCTTCATTCTTTTTCTAGGCACAATCTGCTGAGGGGGAGCATGATCAAGATTCTTCATGGAATCCTACACATATTGGGGATAGTTCAGCTAGCCAGAATGATGGGAGTGCTGGAACTTCATCAGCTGGAGCATCGGGTTCTATAACTAGACTTGCTTCCATTGACTCCTTCGATTCTAAATGGTATTTTCCCTTTCCATTAACCCAGTTGCTAGTCTTTTATCTTCTATTCTCGACTCATCAAGACTTTTTAATAATTTCCCACACATTATCTTTTGGATGTAGACCTGGTGAGATAAACAAATTTTTTAATTTTTTTTTTCTTGTTGCCTTTCATATTCTTGTAGTCAAAGCATGTGCATGCTTGGACCTGATAGCCATCAACCCAGCCACTTGGAACTAACATTTCATATAGATTTTCGTTGCCACTCGCTTATAGCAATCATGAAGATCGACTCTTTTGAACCTATTAGGGCTTATCACCATGGCAACTAGATTGTGGATTTAAGATTTGTCCAACTTTTTCTGAAATTACAGAATGAATCTTGAATTCTCAAAAAGTTGGTATTGCTCATTAGGTAAATCTTTTTTTTTCAAATGTTTGATTTTAAGTTTGGAGGTATTTTATGAGCTTTGGAGTAATACACTTGTATTTCTTTGTTGTTCCAGTGTCTGTAAAAGTTCAAAAGGAATTCCATTTTAATTATTTGCATTAACACAGGAAGTCATTATTGATGAATGTTGTTTCCATAGTCCTAATGATCTCCTGGGCTACCTGCAGTATCTTACCTGTTGATTGTGAATTGCTATCAGGCAACAATTTTTGGATCCTGGGGAATCTGTTCTTATGATCTCAATGGTAAAAAAATTACAGAAACTGACAAGCAAGAAAGTGCAGCTTATACTCACTAACAAGCCGAAGTTGATTTATGTGGATCCTTCCAAGTTAGTGGTTAAAGGAAATATAATTTGGTCTGACAATTCGAATGATCTCAGTGTCCAGGTTACAAGTCCTTCCAATTTCAGGATCTGTACGGTAAGCTTCTATTTGCCTTAATAAATTCTCACAAAACCTGTCTACTGTTTTCCACCAAAATTATTGCAGTCTAACAATCAATTGGATCACGGTGGATACAAGTGTATGAATGTTGATTAGATATATATATAACTGATTGAAACCAACACTAACACTATGTTTGGATGAAGTGTTTATAATGGAATGAAATAGTTATCAATGAAATGGAATGAATTGGTTTGATTTGAAAAGAAAGTGTTAAATTATATTTATGTTTGGGATGGTAGGAATGAAAAGTAATGGTTTGAAATTAATTTGGTTTTTTGCACTGGAATAGAATAGAAGGTTAACTTAAAATTGATAAAAATACCCTTATACATATAAATATAATTTTCTTTTATTTTTTTATTTATCAAATATTTAATATTAAAATAGAAATTTATTGTTATTATTCAAAAATTATATTTTATTTTTATCACAAAAAATGTGAAAAATTAATTTTTTATAATTTTAAATCAAGGGTAAATATGTAATTTTAGTGCCCAAAATTTTCAAACCCATGCAAACACCTCAATTTGGGGTGTTTACATTTTAATGGTTTAGAAGGGTTTGGGAGGGTTTACCAAACCCTTTCAAACCCTTCCATTCCATTCCATTTCTTCTAATTCAAACATAAAATTTTTTTCTAAATCAATCAAATCCATTCCATTCCATTATAAACACTCCATCCAAACATACTCTAATTGTACTCATTTTATTGCTCCCTCTTCCTTTTGTGTCCTTTTTGCCCTTTCATATTTCTGATTCATGGCTATGTACTGGTTCAGCCAAAGAAGGTGATGTCATTCGAGGATGCAAAACAAAGGGCATGGCAGTGGAAAAAGGCGATTGAAAGTCTTCAAAACCAGTGAAATCTGTTCATGCTTTTGACAGAACATTCTTTACTGTGACAATTATGTAGAGGAATTTGGAGATTCTTAGAACAGTTGACATCCCTGAGGATTATTTATTTTGTGGAAGAGATTGAAGTTGTGGATTCCGCTTCGATCAGCTTCTTCACTGCCTCAAGTTCTCCTTCCTGTTATATCTTGAATTGAGGTTGTGATGAGTCTTACTGTCTATATATGGTCTGTAAGAAATTAATGTACAATGTATCTCTCGTGATCTGCAGGTTTTTAGGGGGCTAGGCTTCAGAACTTATTTACTGTATTGACATTACACGCAATCAATGAAAATTTCTTTTGTATGAAATTATTGACATAGATAGTCTAGGAATATATCTGGATTTAGCCTTATATTTGTGGCATTTCTTATGGGGTCCTTGAGCTTTCAATTTGTTGCAACTACGTACTTCATTTTTGTTTGATTGAACCCTGCCATCATTGATATTGTCAACCCATTGTGATTCTCGTCAGATTATGCCATGTGGTATCTTGTGACAGAAAACGAAACAAATAATGATATTTAAATAGAAAAAATCCTCAAGTTGAAGGATTTGATTTACTTCTAAATTCTGACTCTCAAATCAGAAATACTGACAAATTTTAGGACCAAATTTAGATGTTTAGTACCAATCTCGACCAACTCTCCATCATTATGAAGCATGACTAAGAGATCCATTTTGATTGTGCTTCATGCCACTTTTTAAACTAAGATCAAGCTCGGAATTAAACCAGTTTTGCTAACTGATTTAGCAGTTTCTATAGTGTAAATTGGTTTAACTACATTAAAAATATATAAAAGAGTCATAAATTAATTTAAATCAAATAGGTCATTCATTCGATTGTCAATTTAATTAGTCTCATTGGTTAGGTTGGTTTGGTTTTTCAAACACTTAATTATTACTATTTTTATACAAGTTTCCCAGATAACAAATTTTATAGATAATAAGTTTCATTAGATGAGTGAAGGGACACGACTAAGATCGAAAGTGTTAGAAAGGGAGTATTTAAGAAAATGTTGCTAAAAAATATTTACGACAAAATTGGAGGAAAAAAAAAATGAAAGTTCATTATTTATTTATTTTGCTATTAATCTAATTGTTTTTGGTATAGAAAATTGTATAAATGAGAATTATTTAGTTTATTGCACGAATGATCTTTTGGACATTAGATGAAACTAAGCCATGCAATTATTGGGTTGTACTTAATCATTGGTTCTTCCAAAAATGTAGTCGTTGGATCCCTTTAAGAAAGATTGAAGGTCGCGGTTGCGAGTTGGGAGGAACTGGATGCGACATCCACCTCGAAATGGATTGTGAGATTGAAGATGTTGATTAAAGCATATCGCGATTGCTACCATTTTGTCATTGTCGCGACTTTTGAGCTTCTAACGAGTCCTTTGATTCGTGACTTTGTTTGGTTAAGTATATGAAATCCCTCCAATTGGTTTTGAAGATAGCGGTCATGATCCCTACCGTGATTCCCATCGCGAATTAGCTTGAATGCTTGTTTCCAAGAGTTTTTGAGATAGTGGTCACAATTCAGGAGTAACTTTTCATACTTTGAGCTTTTTACTTCCATTCAACTTCCCATGAATTCCTAACTTAATTCCTACAAGAACAACACTTAAAATTCGCATTAGAACCTTTTAATCTATCTTATCATATGATAAAAAGAGAGTTTTGACTAACCTAGTCCAACAATATATATACACGCATGCGCGCGCGCTCACGCACACACACCATGCTAAACAACATAAGCCCAACCATGGCTTCAAGAAAAGGTGCACTATGTTTTATGATGCTGTTTTTGGTTTTGTTTCTCATTATCTTTGCGTCTGTTGTACCATTAAAAAAGAGAGATTTTTAAAGTGAGATAATAACACAATTTTTGGATAATTTAAAGCATAAGAAATCCAAAAGAAAATAAAATTTATAAGTATTTTATGGTTGAAATTGAAAATTGGATGAGTTATAGAACTTGTAATGTATCTAAAAATATTGATTTTTATGTAACATAACAGTGTCAATTCAGTTGGACTTGTCTTTTAACTCAACAACCATTCTTTTGGGACTCCAACAAACCACTTTTTATTTTTAGAAAATTTTAGATTTTATTTTGTCTTTATTATTCAGGATAGAATTTCTTTTCCTGTTTGTTTTAGGCTTTATAATGCATGTAGGTCATTTAAATATTCATTAATAATAAAATCTATTCCTCTAAATTCGGGAGTTAATTTTTTAAAATCATCAATAATTTTCAATTTCTAATTTCTATTGGCATTTTATCAGGAATTTTATTACCATTACTACTCTTATGACAAAATATTTAAAGAAAAACAATTTTAATGGAGAGAAGAAACAAACAAATTTTCAATCTTGTATGAAAAATTATGTATCGTGCCTATATTAGTTCTTGCATTACTAGATTTTGATAAGGAATTTGAGGTTTATTGTGTTGCAAGTGTGAATGTAATAAGGGTTAAGGGTTGTCCTATCCCAAGAGAAGAGTTTTAGTAGCCTTTTTTAGTGAAAAGCTCAATGGTATCAAGCAAAACTAAAGTAAATAGGATAAAAACTTTTATTCTATTATGCATGCTTTTAAACTTGAAAGCATTATTTGGTTGGAAAAGAGTTTGTCTTATATTCTTATCATAAGGTGTTGAAATATTTGAATAGCTAGAAGCAGATTAGTAAGGATATGCATACAAGATGGTGTTTGTTTTTATAAAAATTTCTCTTTAGATTGAAGCATAAATCGAGTATATGAAATAAGGTCACAAATACTTTGAGCAGGTGTGCAACCTTATTGACTACTTTGAGTAATGAGGGTTTGAATAATTGAAAGATCTTTATAAAGATTGAGAGGATTTTGCTAAAACTTATGGTAAGGTTTTAAATAATCAACTTATTGATAATTTCATATATATGGTGAAGATCTTATGCATAAGTATCATTTATGCCACCTCAAACATCTTAGTAAGAGAAGATGATTTGAGATTTACATAGTGGTGGTGGTTTAGCTGACCACTTAAGATGTGATAAATCAATTATTATAGTTAAAGAGAGGTTTTATTGATCTTAATTGTGAAGAGATGTGAACATGTTTGTCTAAAAGGTGCATTATGTGTTAAATAACTAAAGGGAAATCTCAAAATTTTGGTTTATATATGCCTTTGTTGGTGCTTGAAAATATTTGTTACAATTTATCCATGGATTTTGTGTTAGACTTCCCTAAAACACAAAGGGATAATGATTTTGATAAAGAAAGAAATTAGAAAACTAAAATGAGAAAGTCTGGAGAATTCATATTAG
This sequence comes from Omphalea diandra, assembly GCA_949677035.1. Lineage (NCBI taxonomy): Eukaryota > Viridiplantae > Streptophyta > Magnoliopsida > Malpighiales > Euphorbiaceae > Omphalea > Omphalea diandra. The sequence continues at coordinate 27,623 of CATIWR010234741.1, read as the reverse complement.
TGTCATTAACAATAGCTACTATATATAACAGTTTAGTTGCGAACAAAAGGTACAACTAATCTGCATAATTTCAGGCAGATAGGTTACCTAAAAATAAGAATAACCATAACTTTTTAACTCCTAAAGTTAGTCTATCATTACATTCCAAAAAATATATCATAAATTTAGACAAAAAATACAACAAAATATTCTACCTAAAGTACCTAAACGAAGTCTTATTACATTGACATTCCTCCTTTAGGCTTTGTTTTAAGACTAAGCTTTCTTTTTAATTCTTCAAATTTGGTCATAGGCAATGCTTTAGTGAATATGTTTGCAACTTGCTCTTTGGATTTATAGTACTTAAGACAGATCTCTTAGTCCCTTTCAGGTTTTTTGAGAAAATGGAACTTGACCTTCATATGTTTGGTTTTTCCATGTTTTACTAGGTTCTTTAAAATGACAATTGCTGACATGCTACCACAAAATAGTTGTGTTGCTTCTGTTTGCTAAAAACTCAGATTTGTCATCATTTTTCTTAATCGAATTCCTCGGTTTACTACTCCAACAACTGCTACAGACTCTACCTTAGTAGTTGATTGTGCCACTACTTGTTTTCTTAAATTCTAGCAAAACATGTTTAAACCTAGAGAGAAATAATAACTTGATGTACTCTTACCATCATCTACAGTCCTGGCCTAATCCCTGCTAATAAAGCTAAACAATTTTGCATCTTTGATTGGTTTAAACCATATTACTAAGTTTGATATGACTTTTAAATACCTTAGGACCCTCTTATCAACTCCATAGTACATTTGACTTGGTTATTGCATGAACATAGATAATGAATTTAATGCAAACATTATATCAAGCCTTGTTGTGATCAAGTAGAGTAGGCTTCCTATAAGACTTTTATAACTAGATGCATCAACTTTAGCATCACCACCAAATTTAACTAACTTTTCATTAACTACCAAAGGAGTACTCACATATTTATAGTTCTCCATTTTGAAATTTCTCAACAAGTCTTAAATATAAGCTTGTTGAGAGACAAAAATTCCATGATCTATCTGATGCACTTCAAACCTAAGGAAGAATTTCATCCCTCCCATATTTCAAACTCTTTTTGCATTTATTGCTTAAAGGCACATGTACACTTAGTATCACTTTCAATTATTAACAAATTATCAACATATATTGACACAATCAAAATGCCATTATTATAGCTCCTTTTGAAACTTAAACCATAGAGAAACTCATAAATTTTGTTGTACTAAGCCCACGATGCCTACTTCAAATCATAGAGAGCTTTGTGCAATTTATGCACTTTACCTTTAATTTCATTTTACTTGAAACCTTCAGGTTGTTTAATAAATATCTCTCCTTTATGTATCCATTTAGGAAGCATATTTGGCATCAAGTTGATATATCTTCCATCCATTTTAAGCAACAAGGCTAATGAGGAGTTTAATCGTGTCAAGCCTAGCTATAGGAGCAAATGTATCTTCGTGGTCAATGTGAGGTTGTTGAGCATACCTTTTTACAATGAGCCTTGCTTTATGTTTGCATATGGAACCATCGTGATTAAATTTAGTTATAAAAAACCATTTAACTCCTATAACTTGTTTATGTTGAGGTCTATCCATTAGCTCCCATATGTCATTTTTTTTTCAATGATTGTGATTTCATCTCTCATGGCTACATTCCATTCTTGAAAGTTGGAAACTTCTTCATAAGTTGAAGGATTAATAATAGCTACTCTACATCTTGCATTCAAATCATTCAAGTTATCAATCTTTGTTACTTTAGTATCTGTGGTTTTTTCAACATCAAATTTTGCATTTGGAATGCCATGTCCTTAATTGTAGCTTCAATTATCTATCTTAGAAGAACATGAGACATTTTTATGGCTGAATTTTCCTAATTCCACATTGCATTTTCATCTTTCTTTACATCTCTACTAATAACAATTTTTTTTTTTGTTTTCAACTTATAGATTTATATCCTTTTGGATGACTATTATATACCAAGACAATTTCTTTCTTGACTTTCTAACGACTTATCTTTTTTGACATATGGAATGTACAAAAAGATCCGAAGACCTTTAAGTAGCTTGTCGAAGGTTTTGAACCACTTCATGCTTCAATTGGAGTTTTTCCATCAATTGTTTGAATTAGTAGCCTATTTTGGAGATATATTGCTATATATACAATCTTAGCCCAAATTTCTTTTAGAACTTCTTATTATACAACATACATCTTGCTATTTCAAGTAGTGTCCTACTTTTTCTATCACAAACTCCATTTTGTCATGGAGAATAAGGAATGATGAGTTGGCATTGGAATCCTATATCTTTAAAAACCTTTGAAAAATAAATTAAGGTATATTCTTTTCCATTATCCATTCTCAAATTCTTTAAGTTGCCACTTTGTGTCTCCATCATAGACTTGAATTCCTTAAACATTGAAAAAAATTATGACTAATTGCTTATAAAGTAAATCCAAGTCATCCTTGTTAAATCATCTATGAACAAAATGAAATATTTATTTTGGCTCAATGACGATGTGTGCATTGGACCACAAACATATAAATGAATCGATTCAAGTCTCTCTAATGCTCTCCATTTTGATTGAGAAGGAGATGGAAGTATATGAATCTTTCTCATTTGACAGCTTTCACACACATCATAATGCAAATTCACAGTAGTCATATCTTTAACTAGCCTTTTATCTTGCATGAACTTTAGAGATTTAAAATTGGCATGGCCATATCATTTATGCCATAACCAAGACTCATTAATAATGCTTCTACAAGTCAGTGAAAATTTTGAATGCAAATTCATGGGGAAGCTTTTATCCACCATGGGAACTATAACAATCTCAACACTAAATCGATCAAACATAACATAATATTTATTTTTAAAGGAATGCCTTTGGCCAACATTTGTCCAATGTTTAATAGATTTTGATCTAACTTAGGAACTAACAACACATAGTCTTTGAATTTAGTTCATTTTTAAGTTGAGATAGAGATATTTGTAGTAGATTCTATAAGCTCACCTTTGTCTAATTTGACTAAGCATTTGTTGGTAGTGTCAAACTTGTTGAAAAGCTTTGGATTTGAGGTCATATGTTTTATGCATCTGTTATCTAGTAACCATGCATCTTTATCTATAGCTCCATTTGACAAGATTTCCATAAAAAGATGATCCAAGTTGGTTTATCTTTTATAACATTAGCTTATTGCCTTTGTTATTGAGGTGCAGGTGATTGGTTCCTTTGCTTCTTCAATTTATAGAACTTATTAGTATGCTCTATTTCTTATAGTATAAGCATTCTTACGACACTTATCTTCATGATGATTTTTTCTTGCAATGACTAAAAGATAGAAATTTGGCTCTTTTACTTTCATTATCAACCTACTTTCCCTTGTAGCTTTTGTCATTAAAAGGCTTCTTTCCATCTTTAGAAGTAAAAGGACTTGAGTTATGCCTTGCTTGAAAAGCTTCTTCATTATGATTTTCAGACCTCATGCTAGTTTTTTGCTCTTAAACTTGTAATTTGCTAATCAACTTAGCTACTATCAATCTTTTAAGATCATAGGACTTTTTAATGGCTAAAATTTTTGCTTTAAGCTTTTTAGGGAGATTGATCAACACCTTTTCTCCAATCATGTGTTCCTTAATCGCTTCTTTAAATAATCTTATTTGATTTACAAGCACCATTACCTTATAAGAATACTCTTTGACAGCTTCACCATCTTTCATTTTTAATTCTTAAACTCTCTTTTAAGAGTGAGTAATCTAATCTTCTTCACTTTTTCATTGCCTTCATGTTCTTCTTTCAGCTTGTCCTAAATATCTTTTGCTGAACAAAAATCCAAGATGATGGTGAAGACATTATCTACTGAAGCAGAACACAAACATTTGAGTGTTTTGTCCTTTTTGAGTAACTCCTCCTCATGTTGTTTGATTTGAGTAATGATAAGATTTGCACTAAATGTTGTGTTAATAGGGAGAATGCTTGGAAAACATGTAACCCCAAGGCATTGGTCTCAATCCACTACTTTGAATGATGTGTTTTGAATGATAACAAAACAATGACAAAACCTTAAAAAGTTCTAATGTTTGTATTTTTAGTATTTTTATATGCTGTAAATAGACCCAAAGGACGATAAAGGGGGAGAATGAATTCAATGGGCATTGTACAACTTTCAACGGGCATTGAAAATTCAATGGGCATTGAGAAACTCACAATGAGGGTTGAACAAGTGTTGCAGATGCCCAAAGCATTCTAGACCATTCAACGGGCATCAGAAAAGTGCTCTAAATTAAGCTATTAATTCTAGACCTTCCAACAAGGTACATTTAAAGCTGAACAAGCATTGTGGTATAACAAATGGGCATTGCAAATTCACCAACAACTATTGAAACATTTTTGCAATTTTTGAAAAATAATGCACTAAGTTCATGCCTTCTAGAAAATCAACAATGGGCATTGTTCTTACTCTAATAGGTATTGAGACAAAACCAACAACTATGGAAGAATGAACAAGAAGGGTTGGAACTACCTATTACAAGATCAACAAGCATTATTGAGAATCAATTGGCATTGTCATCTCTAATGGCTAGTTTCGAAGAACAACTATTAGACTGAACATCAACCACTCTATTGGCTAATTTTGAAATTTATTTATATAAGGAACATTTCTGAAGACTAGAAAAAGGTTAGAAAGCTTTGGAGATCAATTGTAAACAATTAGAGAACATCTAGCAAGTTCATTGTGCAAACCTTTTAATTGCTTTAATTTGGGTAGAGTGAGGATTATTTGTAACCTTTTTGAGAGTAGGTTTTCTTAAGTAACAAAAGTGTATTTGCAGCTTAATTTGAGAAACATTTACACTGCTTGGATCTATCATTGCTAGTGGTTAAAAGGTTGGTATTGTACCTCAAAAAAATACTAAGGGCTTGGTTGACTCTTTTGTTCCTTGTTACAAGAGAGTAATTGTAAAAGTTGTCCTTGAGCCTGAAAAGGAAAGGTTGCCCTTGAGCTTAGAAAATGGAAAGATTGTTCTTGAGCCTACAAAAATAATAGAAAGGCCTACGTGAAAGCTTGGGGAGTGGAGTAGACACATTATTGAACCACTATAAAACTCTTTGTTAATTTGTGTTTATTGCTTCTATAATTTTGTGTTTTTGTTTTTGTTTACAACCGAATTAACCCCCCTCTTGGGTTGCCTCATTTCTATACAAACCAACAATAAGGGATGAAGGATCCCTTCTTATGATGATAACATCCCATAAACCTAAGGACTTTAAGTAGGATTTCATCTTGACTAACTAAACTTGATAATTTTCCCTATAAACAAGGGTATTGGTGCAATCGAAGTGCTTCCAAAAGCCATGGTTGTCTCTTGAAGATATTGATCTCTCACAAACACTAAAAGATTATTGCCTCACACCACTTTGAGAGATTTTTACTTCATAAGCCTTCAAAGAACATGTAAATGCTCATATGCCATTTGACAAAGAAAGAAACTAGAAAATTGAACTGAGAGAGTCTAGAAAATTCATATTATTTTCATTAACAAGAGCTGCTATATATAGTTTTGGACTAGGTTAGTCAAACCTAAGTCATAAGCCTCTTTTGATATTAACAATGAAAATTGATCAGTTCTAATGTTTTGATTCAAGTGTTGTTTTGTAGTTTATAAGATATATTTTCATTAGAAGTTGGATGGAAATCAAAATCTCTATCTTTAAGATGAACATCTAAATTCGTGGTCAATATCCCTTAAATTGTGACTATGACCTTACTACAAGGATGGATGAAGCTAGGCTAGAGGAATTCACAGGTGAATTCATAACTGCGACTGAGCTGAAGGGAGCTTGGATTATTCACAGAGGAATTCGCTATGGCATTCACGTCTGAGGTTGTGATTTTCATAGTAACAAAGGAGGGAACCAAAGCCATAATCACATCATGCCAAGTGTCCAAGGTAACCATTGGAAAATCAAAAATCACGAGGGTGAAGATTTGGTTATAACTGTGACTCAAGATGGTGGTGTCTCCTCACCAAACAGAAGAATTCGTGGTCTCAGTTGTACCTAAGAGAAATTTAACTCGCGACTGTGACTTTTGAGTAGTTGGTTGAACGTAACAACTATATTTCTTGGATAACCAATGGGTAAAGGACACGAGGTCTAACAATTAGACACATAATGAGGTTCTCTGCTATGATTTTTGGCTCCTCAGTGCAAACTAAAAATTCGCGATCATGAAATGATAGTAGCGACCTAGACTTCTGCCTAACAAGCATTTAATACAAAATCTGCCTAACATAACTTGAAGATTTTAGGATAGTTTTTGAATAACGTCTCTTTAGTGGATGTTGACTATAAATACTCCATCAAACATATGTAAATGTAAGAGAATTCAATTAATTGTAACCAAACTCTTGTCAATTTGTTACTAATTGTTCTTACTCTTCTTTATATGTTGTTAATTGTTTGGTGTGAGCAATAAACATCTTGTAAGTAGGTTGAAAGTTAGCCTAACATCTAAAACTCTTATGAGATGTTTTTGTATGAGCCTAAAAACATAAGTTATAAGGGTTTTGTGTGAGTCATAAAACACAAGTTGTATTAGTTAGGTATGAGCTTGAAAACACCAGTTTAGTTGAGTGAAATACCCAATTGTGAAGAATTGGGGAGTGGACATAGAGTTTGTTAACACTCAAACCTTTATAAACTTCTTATGTTGATTTTTCTCTTCTTCTTTTTAACTTCATAAAAATCTTAACCTTCTTTTTAATTTTTAATTTTTAATTTTCCACCAATTCAATCCCCTTTCTTGGTGTACTAAGCCGACAAGTGGTATCAGAGCCAAGTCTCACTCCAAAGCTTAATTGTGTGAGTAAAGATCATGACATAAGAAGGAATGCACACTCACCTCAAGCCATATTTTGATGAAGCAGACTATACTCTTTGGAAGTATAGAATGAAAATCTATTTAGATAGTGATGTGGTAAACCTCTGGGATATTATTGCAAAGGAGTGGAAGCCACTTACCAAAGTGGTGGATGGAAATGAAGAGTTGATCCCTAGAGAGGAGTGGGTTGAAGCTCATAGAAGATCCAATGGTAGAAATAAGAGAGCCATGATAATCCTTATAAGTTCTCTCTCTAAAGAAGAAATTAGAAGGGTTCAACATTATCTTCCTGCTCATGGGATTTAGAAAGCCTTGGAGAACTACCATGGGGGCACAACCTTGGTGAAATCTAGTTGACTTGAGATGTATGTGACAGAGTAAGAGCTATTTATAATGAATAAGGAAGAAAGCATCATAAATATGACAAATAAACTCCTTACAATTGTCACAACATGAAGAAGTTTGGGAGAGTTCTCACCAATCATGAGGTAGATTCAAAAATTCTAAAACCTTTACCTCTTGAAACGTTTGGTGTAAGGGTGTGTAGTATCTAAGAGTCTAAGCAAGAGATAGGAAAGGTGCTAATGGATGTCCTAATAGGCAAGCTCTTAACTCATGAGTTAGTCTTGAAGAATTATAAAGAAATGAAAAGAATGAGAGGTCAAGGAGAGAAATCTAAAAAATTAGAAAGAAGGACTTTGGCACTCAAGTCTTTATCAAAGGAGAAGGAAGTTTAAGTGGCCTCAAGTGAAGGAGAAAGTGACAAAAAGGAGAAGGAGCTTGCAATGCTTTCAAAAAGAACTAAGGAGCTGATTATAAGAAGAAAAGAAAGAAGAAGCTTTAAGAAAACAACTCTAACTCTTAAAGAAAGATTGAGTGAAGTCACTTGCTATGAATGTGGCAAGCAAGGGCACATCAAATATGACTACCCCAAGTTAAAGAATAAGAAAAAAAGGGGACAAAGAGAAAAGAAAAAGCTTCAAAGCCACTTGGAATGATAGATCAAGTGAAGAAGATGAAGAGGAAAAGGTTGCAAACCTATGCTTCATGGCTTAAGAGGATTCATCTAATGAGGTAAGCTCTTCACCTCACTCTTATTCTGAGTTTGATGAGTTAGGTGATGAGCTTTTAGAAGCTCTCACCATAAGATGTGACAAATATAAGTCATAAATGAAAACTTACAAGAAGAAATGCACTAAATTAGAGGATGAGTTTAAATCCCTAAATACTCTTGTAAGTGAATTGAGGGCTTTAAATGAAGAACTCGAGAAGTCTATGAAGAGTCTATCCAAGTCATCTTCATCCCTAACTTTATTAAAAAAAGAGAATGACTTTTTGAAAGGTGAAGTCATTAAGCTCAAAAACTTTATTTCTAAGTTCCACAAGGGTAAGGAAACTTTGGATACACTTATTCTGTCACAAAGACCTCCTTTAGTTAGTCATGTTCTAGGCTTTAATGGAGCCTCTTCTTCTACACCCTCACTCACAACATTTATTAGAGCCTCAAAACCTCAAACATCAAGTATTAAGGTAATTGAAAAGAAAAGTGCTCAAAGTATTAAACCATCATTGTTTAAGGGCAAAAGAAAGGTGCAACAAGGCTCAAAGCCTATTTCTAAGAAGGCCAATAATGCATGCATGTATAATAAAAAGCATGCTCATTCAAACATTGTTAGAAAATTTACTTCTACACATATTCATACATGTTCATGCTCACACGCACATCATATTGGTATAAGAAAACCCCCCACTCATACCAAGGTTGTAAATAGGATAAAAACTCATAAGTCTAAACTTCAATGCCACTATTGCATGAAGTATGGATATATAAATGTTTATTGCTATATTAGGAAGACACATCTCAAGTTAAAGGATATTTCAAAACCTAACCCCCTAGGACCCAAGTATGGTTGGATACTAAAGCAAAGATGATTTACTTGTATTATGTATGGTTGTTTGGCAACCACCAATGATGCAAATGATTGGCATGTGGATAGCGATGCTCAAAGCACATGATGGGCAATAAAAGACTATTCATGACCTTAAAAGAAAAAAAGGGTAGCAATGTCACATTTGGAAACAATGCCAAGGATAAGGTAATTAGCATTGGGACCATTAGTAATAATGGTTATTCTCTAAGTAATGATGTTTTACTTATTGATGGCTTACAACATAACTTGCTTGGTGTAAGTCAATTATGTGACAAAGGTAATAAAGTCACGTTTGATCCTAGAGAATGTCGAGTTATCACATTGGTGGATAAAAAAGTAGTTTTCAAGGGTGAAAGGAAGGGCAATACCTACCTAATTGACTTAGACAATTTAGCTAACCATTCTTTTAAGTGTCTTGTGTCGCTTAGTAATAAAACTTGGCTATGGTGTAGAAGACTTGGATATGCTAACATGGAGCTCTTACAAAGCTTATCAAAAGGAAAACTAGTGGAAGCTAAAGTTCTCTAAAGACAAGACATATGGTCCTTACCAAATGGGGAAGCAACATCAATCTTCCTTCAAAGTAAAGAACATTGTAAGAACATCTAGACCTTTTCAATTAATTCATATGGATTTGATAGGATCTACTGGGAGTGCTAATTTAGGCAGAAAATATTATGCACTATTCTTAGTTGATGATTACTCTAGGTTTACTTGGGTTTCCTTTCTAACTCGTAAGTATGATACTTTTAATGTTTTTAAAAGTTTTGCAAAAAGGATTCAAAATGAAAAAGGTTACTTCATTTCCTCTATAAGAAGAGACCATGGAAAAGAATTTCAAAATTAATCTTTTTGCTTAGAGAATGAAATTTTTCATAACTTTTTAACTCCTAAAACACCATAGCAAAATGGTGTTGTAGATAGGAAAAATATAACACTAGTAGAGATGGCTAAAACTATGTTCAATTAGTATTTATTACCAAATTACTTTTGGCTCGAAAGTATCAATACTTTGTGTTATATTGCAAATCGAGTTTTCAAAAGACTCATTCTTAATAAAACTTCATATAAGCTATGGAATTGTAGAAAGCCTAAGTTAGCATACCTAAGAGTTTTGGATGTAAGTGCTATATCTTGAATACTAAAGATAATCTTAGGAAATTTGATTCAAAAACTAATGAAGACATATTCTTAGGTTATTCCACCACTAGCAAAGCCTATAAAGTTTTTAATAAGAGTTCAATAGTAGTTAAAGAGTCTATTGATATTGTGTTTAATGAATCTAATAAGCTTGATCTTGGGAAAAGTTCTTTTGTTGATAATCTTATTGGTGATTTTGAGAAATTAGATTTAGAGCATATTACAAGAGAAAAGGATGAGGATCATGATGAAAGGAAATCATCAAGAAAAGATAACGAACCTCAACATCAACAAGTGGAATCACCAAACTAAGATCTTTCCAAAGATTAGAGATTTTCCAAGCATCACCCCAAGGACTTAATCATGGGTGATACATCTGAGGGTGTAACTACTAGATCACAACTCAATACTTTAAATAATAATCTTGCTTTTGTTTCTCAATTTGAGCCAAAATCTATTGATGAGGCTTTTAATGATGAGAGTTGGGTGATTGCTATGTATGAGGAATTCAACCAATTTGAGAGAAACATTATGTAGGAACTTGTTCTAAGGCCTAAGGAACACCCTATTGTAGGATGCAAATAGGTGTTTAGGAATAAGTTAGATGAGCAAGGTTTCATCACTAGAAATAAGGTTAGATTAGTTGCTAAGGGTTACAACCAAGAGGAAAGAACTGACTATGATGAAACCTATGCCCTCGTAGCAAGATTAGAGGCTATTAGGATTCTTTTAGCATATGCATGTCACATGAATTTCAAACTATTTCAAATGGATGTCAAAAGTGTTTTTTTAATGGTGTTATTGAGGAGAAACTTTATGTTGAACAATCTCATAGTTTTGAATCACATAGTTTTCTAAATTATATTTTTAAATTGAATAGATCCTTGTATGGTTTGAAACAAGCTCCAAGAGCTCAGTATGAAAGGCTTAGTTCTTTTCTTTTACAAATTGAATGTGAAAAGGGGAAGGCTGACACAATTTTATTTGTCAAAAGGCATAATCATGATACACTAATGGTGCAAATTTATATTGATGATATCATTTTTTGTGCTACTAATGAATCTCTTTGTAAGGATTTTGCTAAGTGTATGACTAGGGAATTTGAAATGAACATGATGGGAGAGCTCAAGTTTTTTCTTGGTCTATAAATCAAGTAAACCAAAAAAGGGATCTTCATCAACCAAGCCAAATACACAAAGGATATTCTCAAGAAATTTGGCATGGAAGGTTGTAAAGTAGCAAAAACACTAATGAATGCTACCATTAAATTAGACAAGGATGAATTGGGTAAGTCGGTTGATGAGAAAAGATATTGAGGTATGATTGGTTCTCTACTCTATCTTACTACTTCTAGACCTGATATTATGTTTAGTGTATACATGTGTACTAAGTTTCAATCTTGTCCTAAAGAATCTCATTTAAATGCTGTTAAAAGGATTTTCAAATATTTACATGGGACATTGCATATAGGTTTGTGGTATCATAAAGATTCTTCATTTAGCCTCATAGGTTATCCAGATGGGAACTATACTGGTAGTATTCTAGATAGAAGAGTATTTCTAGAACTTGCCAATTCATAGGAGAGTGTTTAGTGTCTTGGTTTAGTAAAAAGCAAGTTTTGGTTGCCTTATCCACTATCAAAGCTGAATATTTAGCTGTAGGTTATTGTTACACCCAAGTCCTTCAGTTGAAACAACAATTAAAGGATTATGGCAAAGTTATTGATCATATTCTCATCAAATATGACAACACTAGTGCAATAAACCTTTCCAAAAATCCCATCCAACACTCTAGGAGCAAACATATAGATATTAGGCATCATTTTCTTAGAGATCATGTCCAAAATGGTGATGTTGTGTTATAATTTATAAACATAATCATCAACTTACAAACATTTTCACAAAGCCTTTCAATAAAAAAAGGGTGAACTTCATTAAAAGAGAGTTGGAAATGCTTGATGGAAGTCCCTGAAGTAAAAAATTAGATCTTTTAAGATGCTCTTTGTGTGATTCATTTTTCATACTTGATTGATTGTTATGGATGTTGTATGTGATATTTATCTCTTTAGATATCTTAATTATGTGTGTAATTGTGCTTCTCTGTGCCAATTTACATAAATTAGACATCAATATATTAAGTGGATCACAACTTAGAGAGTCAAGTCTTATCCTCTCATAGTTATCTTTTTTGACTTGTAATTCGCAGTCGCTATTCCTTAATTCATGGTTGCGAAATACAGGCACTCATCATTCGATTGTCAACCATTAATTTGCAATTGCGACTTTTATTCTCCACTGTGAATTTGTTCAAATTTCAAATATTTTGATTGTTTAACGCATCATTTTCCTAGGATTTTTTGTTCATTACTCACATAATTCAGAATTAACAACCACGACTTGCAGGTAGCGGTCACAAATTTAGGCAACTACCATGCATTTAAGTATTTGATTGCTAACTGATGAAACTCTTTCATTTAATGCATTTCTGACCGTTTATGGCCATTTTCACACCCTTTCCTGGCCTATATAAACCCTTCAAATAGTGTTTCTATTGATTCCTGCTAAAAATCTCAATCTCTCTTCTTCCTTACCCTAAAAAAAACCTTTAAATCTTCCTTCATTCTCAAATGGCCCCCAAGAAAGCCTCAAGAGTAGAAAAAGGAAAGACAGTAGGACAACTTTCTGAACCACCATCTTTACACATGATGAAAGGGATCATGAAAGAGGAGAAAGATTGGTACAAGGTAAATGCCTCTAAGATTATCCTACCAAATAAAATCCTTTCCACTTTTCTTCTTAAGTCTCTTGGCATCAAAGACAAGATCCACACATTTGTCTCAAATCTGGATTAGAACGAGTTGATTTTTTATGACAAGCCCGGATATGGGGAGATCGTGCAAGAATTTATATGCACCGTAACTCTAAGTCAGAGAATGAAATCTCACGTCTGCCAATATGGATAGTATTTAGAGCCTTTGGGGACCATTTTTTCATTATCTTCGAATAACTTTCTAATTTGTTTAATCTTCAAGTCAGAGATGACATTTTATTCATTATCTCTACTCTTGATGTGATCTATTTTGAGTTTTGGTCCGAAAGTTCCATCGAGACCAAACATGACCCCAAAACCTTATTGGCCAAATACATTCGAACTACCTTTTTGGCTATTTTATCGTATCATCACCTTCTCTCTTAATGCAAGAGGGGATGGTAACGAAAAAGTATCCTAAAAGGATCTTGCTTTTTTTTTTTCTACCTTACCAAAAATAAACCAATACAAACTGGCTGCTATCTTGTGGATCAATTGATCTATATATGCACAAAGCCCAAGAGTCAGTTTCTTCTTCCTTCCTATGTCACTGTCATCAATCGATACGTCAGTGCTTTTAAGGAAAATGAAAAATTCCTCACCAAGAAGCTTCTCCCTTTATAAAATTTTATGGACCTACCCTACCTCATCAATGCAAAAGCCATTCACCCTAATTCTTATATCTACACATTGGGTGCTTTTGGAGCTAAAAAACTAGAGACCTCCAAAGCCTCTAAAAGAAAAAGGCTTGACATTGAAAAGGGTGCCCAACCGGTTCCACCTTCCCAATTAAAACCAAAAGCCAATATCACTTTTGCCTCCATCAACAGGAAATTGGACAAGATGATGAGGATGCTTAAGAGATGATTTCTCCTCCTCTCCCACCTACACAGTGATTTGATGGACTTAAAGGAGAAAGTAGGTGCTCCTCCTTGCCATCTTTTAGACTTTGAGGATTGGGAAGACACACCTAAAGAGGAGGACAACCAAGAGGTTGAAGAGGGTGATAAAGCTGAAGGTAGAGGCAAAAATGAAGATATAGATGATTATGAAGATGATGACAGTTCTCCCATCTTTTAGTTTGTCTTTAGGGTTTCTTTTTCTGTTTTACTTTTAAGTTCTTGATGTAAAGCTGTTGATCCCACATATTGTTGAATAAATAAAAGTGTTTGTTTTGCAATTCATTGTCTCTAATGTTATGTGATTGCAACTTATATGTTATCTTTGTTGTTTTGCACTTTATGATTACTTCATCTCAATTTATGCATTTCTTTTACGCTATAATATTTACCCTCTTTTTATTCTTGCCAAATGGGGAGAGAATAACATTGAGAGAAAATAAGCAATGTGTATAAGAAAAGCATAAGTTGAGGGGGAACAAGTTTAAACTTAGAATACTTAGAATTATTTGATCATTGACTTAAAATCCTTTGATTATTCTTTGATTAATTAATCATTGCCCATCCCAACTTCATAAATGCATTTGATTTTCTTTAAAATCAATCTAAGATGTCAAAATCAAAAAGGGGAATATTGTTAGACTAGGTTGGTCAAACCTAAGTCATAAGTCTCTTTTGATCTTGACAATAATGATTAATCAATTCCAATGATTTGATTCAAGTGTTTGTTTTGTAGTTTATAAGATATATTTTCATTAAAAGTTGGATAAAAATCAAAATCTTCATCTTTAAGATGAACATCCAAATTTACAATTAGTATCCCCTAAATTGCAACTGCGACCTTGCTATAAGGATGAATGAAGCTAGGTCCGAGGAATTTGTAGGCGAATTCACTATCGTGACTCAGCCGAAGGGAGCTTGGATTATTCACATAGGAATTTGCGATGGCATTCGTGTCCGAGGTCGTAACCATGAATTTCATAGTAACAAAGGAGGGAACTAAAGCCACAATCACAGCATGCCAAGTGCCAAGGCAACCGTTGGAAAATGAAAAATAACAAGGGTGAAGATCTAGTCACAATCGTGACTCAAGAAGGTGTTGTCTTCTCACCAAATAGAAGAATTTGAGGTCTCGTGCTCAAGAGAAAGTTAACTCGTGATCACTTCTTTTGAGTAGTTAGTTGAATACAATGACTATATTTCTTAGATAACCAATAGGTAAAGGACACATCAACTATCATTAAACATAGAACAAGGTTCTTTGCCTAGATTTTCAACTCCTCAGTGCAAATTGAAAATTCACGACCGTGAAATGGTAGTGGCGACCGTGATTTTCGCCTGACAAGCATTTGATGCAAAATCTGCCTAACATAAACTTGGAGATTTTGGGATAGTATTTAAGTAACATCTCTTTTGTGGATGTTTGCTATAAATACTCCACCAAACATATGTAAATGCAAGAGAATTTAATTGATTATAACCAAACTCTTGCCAATTTGCTACTCATTCTTCTTACTCTTCTTTATATGTTGTTAATTGTTTGGTGTGAGCAATAAACACCTTGTAAGTAGGTTGAGAGGTAGCCCAACATCTAAAACTCTTGTGATAGGTTTTTGTGTGAGCCTAAAAACACAAGTTGTAAGGGTTTTGTGTGATCCATAAAACACAAGTTGTATTAGTTAGGTGTGAGCTTGAAAACACTAGTTTAATTAAGTGAAATACCTAATTGTGAGGAATTGGGGAGATGACGTAGGATTTGTTAACACTCGAAGTACTACAAACTTCTTGTGTTCCAACATATAACAATTTAGTTATAGATAAAAGGTACAACTAATCTGCATAATTTTTTATTGATACGTTACCTAAAAACAAAAATAGCCATAACCTTTGAACTACTAAATCTAGCAAAAATTTAGACCAATATACAACAAAATATCTTGCCTAAGTCACCTAAACAAAGTCATTACATTAATAAATTCTATTTTAATAGTACTTGACAGATTTTTTAAGGCGGCACATTTCATTCTATTTATGAAGACTGAAGACTTTTGATTCCATTGAGATTGCTAGATTATTCTTTAAGAGATTGTCTATGTGCATGGTGTGCCTAAAATAGTCACTTTGGATTGAGGCACAATGTTTCTTGATTATGTTTGGAAGACTTTGTGAAAACTATTTGACTCATCTTTGAATTTTATTAGTATAATCGATCCCTAAATAGATGGCTAGATAGAAGCTATTAATTAGACACTAAACAATCTAATTCATAGAATTTGTGGAGATAATACTAAAAACTGGAAAATAGCTTTGTTTCAAGTAGAATTTGCATACAATAACACAATTTATAACACTAGTGGTAAATCTCCATTTTCTATTGTGTATTTAACATGTGCTTAATTTGATTAAACTGTCTTAGAAGCTTAGATTGAGTATTGTAGCCAAACTTCTTGTTAAATAGGTGGTTGAGGTGTATGAGGAAGTGAAGCATAAGTTAGAACTGGCAAATAAGAGTTATAAGCAAGTTGCAAACAAGCATAGGCTACACTACCTTTTCAACGTGGGTGATCATGTGATGATTTATACTATATATAAAAGTGGTTAATTACGCAAAACTTTGTTAAACATTAAAGACTATAAAACTTTTTAAATTGACAATAATAACCTTAAATTATAAATTTTAATTGAATGAATAATATTTCTTTATAAAATTAATTATTATTTAATTTTTAAAATTTGTGATTATTTGAAATAATTAAAATAATGGATAAAGATATTTAAGTTAATGTTACTTTATTTTTAAATATTTAAAAATTAAGGCAAATATAATCTAAGTTTACAAATTTTTAAGTTAAACAAAAAAATTAATCGACGATAAATCTATACTATCTATATACTATATATAAAAGTTGCTAATTAGAAGAAACTTTTTTAGACATAAAAAGACATAAAACTTTTAAAATCAACAATAATAATCTTAAGTTATAATTTTAATTGGATCAATAATATTTTTTATAAAACTAATTATTAGTTTTATCTTTGAAATTTGTAATTATTTAAAATTACTGAAAAAATAGATAAAAAGATTTATATATTTAAGTGAGTATTATTTTAATCTTTAAATATCTATAATTAAGATAAATATAATTTATCTATACTTATCCATACTATATATAAAAGTAGTTAACTAGGAAAAATTTTTTTTGAACATAAAAAGTATAGAATTTTTTTAAATTGATAATAATAACTTTAAATTATAAATTTTAATGAGAGGAATAATGTTTCTTTATATAACTAATTATTATTTTAAATTTTATGATATTTAAAATATATACTATACTATTTATAAAAATGGTTATTTAGAAACAACTTTTCTGGATATAAAAAGGTATAATTTTTTTTTAAAAATTGACAATAATAATTAAGTTACAAAATTTAATTGGATGAATAATATTTTTATAGAATTAATTATTATTTCAATCTTTAAAATTTATTGCGGATGAGTGATAAAAATATCTTATTTATTTCTTGACATTATTTTATATAGTTTTACTGTTAGCTTTGTTTGACTTTTATTTAGTTTTTAGATTTGATTTTTTTTTACCCTTTTGCATTAAATTTATTTTATTTATTAATTAAAGATTATATTTATTAAAATTTTATTTTATATATATATTTCAAAATTTTTAATTATTTATAACTTATATAATTTATTTATTTTATTTAAATGAATATAAAATTAAAAAATAATTAATTTATATATCTAATAATTATTTTAATCACGTGCAATAAAAACTAATATATAAAAGTAACTAATTAAAAAAAATTTTCTAGGCATAAAAAATAAAAAAAAAATTTTAAATTGACAATAATATTCTTAAGTTATAAATAAATTTTAATTAAATAAATAATATTTTCTATAAAATTAATTAATATTGCAATTTTTTTGAAAATTTATGATTATTTGAACTATCTAAAATAATGAATATTATTTGAATCTTTGAAATTTGTGATTATTTAAAATAGCTGAAATAATAGATAAATATGTTAATATCTTATGTTAATAATAACTTAGTTTTTAAATATTTAAAAAATTAAGATAAATATAATCTAAGTTCAATTTTTTAAATTAAATAAGGAAACTAATTAATGAATAATGACAAATTTATATGCAAAATTTGATCTATAGTTAAGTGCTTCTCTCATAAAACTAAAATTTATATGACTAACTTTTTTTAAATATATTTATAAATATAAATATTATCTTAATATCATTATGATATTTTAAGTGTTGCAATGAATATATATATTATGATGGACGATGACAATAAATTTTTTTATTTTATAATGTTAGTTTATTTAATTTTTTTAAGCTTGCATAATTTTTATTTAGTTTTTAAGTTTTATTTTTAATCATTTCATCTTAACTTTATTTTTTATTTACTTATTAATAAAAAAATCATGTTTATTAAAAAGTTTATTTTATATGCATTGTAGATAATTTTTAATTATTTATAACCTTACATAGTTTATTTTCTAAAATTAATAATTAACTAATTCACATGTCTAATAATTATTTTAATAATGTAGGATAACGTTCGATAAAAGCTAGTGTTTATAAATGTTTATAGTAATGCAGTAATTGAATGAAATAAAAAGTAATGAAATGTTATTTTTTTTAAAAAAAAAAAATAGTGGAATGTTAATTACTCTTATCTTGTTTGTAAGTTTTAAAAAATATTGTGAAGTTAAAGCAAATAATAACATTAATCTTGTTTGAGAATTTTAAAATATAAAAGGAAATTTAATTAAAAAAACATCAAATTAATAGTTATATCTAAGATATAAAATATTGGATTTGATATTTATTTAGTAATTATAAAAAATTATTAAGGTTATATTTGTCTTATAATATATTTTATTTTTAGTACTTTTTTTCATTGTATTTTTTATTTCTCAAATTGAGAGTTAAAGAAAAATGAGTTTAGAGGTTAAACAATGTAAAAAATTAACCTCCATTAATTTTCTCCTCCCATTAAAATTATACTCTCAGACAAAGTTTAATTATTTATACTTATATTCATTCTATTCTTTAATCCCCATTAACCCACTCTCATGCATGCTATAAAGGAAATGACCTTAGATTAAGTAAAATTGGATACCACAATGAATTGTTTTTTACTGTATCAAGTAAGGGTGATTGGGTCCAATTATAGATTGATTATTTAAAATTATCCAGAATCAGACTGAAAATCAAATACTTAAAAATGAATGAATCAGTCTCAAATCTGAATGAGAAAATATTCATTCCAAATTGAATCAATTTTTGGTTTAGTCCGAATTTGTCTATTAATTTTTTAATATATATATATATATATATATATATATATATATATATGATTATGCCAAATCAGTTTAGTTCAATTCAATTATTTGGATTAGATAAAAATTAATAATCAGTACTGGCTCAAATTATTATTTCGATTTGGATTGGTTTGTTATTTTTCAAATATTTTTTATTTTTTAATTTTAAATATTTTTCGGTGCTGTTAATCGATTTAATTCTATATATCTAGATCCGTGCATTCCTCAACCACGAAGGCAGTCTAATTCTACAGTGTCACTATTTTTGGCCGAAGAAAACCTGCATTGGCTTCATCTTGCTGCCACCTTAGAGGTTTATAGTCTCTCAGTTGTTTTCAGTCCATTAATTTTCATTTTCTTCACAGTTGCAAACACAAAGATAAGAATTACTATTGGCTAGTTAATTATCATTCTTGATTTCTTAATCGGTGAGGCTATTTCCAAGTGATACAATCTTTCTACAGTGATGTTTCAATTTTGAACAACAACTAGGGAATGGAACTAGAGAAATGTGTTAATTCAAGCTTCTGCCTCAAACAAAATCCAAAGCAAGTTGTGGGGCTTAAAGGAAGCTTACAGGGATTCCCTATACCAAACTTTTGGGTTTCAATTGTAGACATGGCGTGTTCGACTGCAGTAATAGTAATTTAGTCCAAGGTGTTAAGTTTTGATTAGGGTAAAATCCATTGGCTTTGATTTTATACCATTAAAAATATTACTTACTAAGAATCAAAATATATATTTTATTTTATTCTTTTTATTTATCAAATAATTAATATCCAATTATTTTTATAGTTAATTAAAACTACATAGATTTATAAATCTCCATATAACTAATGTACAACATCACCCTTATAATCAAATTCAAAATATTGTTTATACTGAGATTTATAAATTTATACTATTTAAATTAATTATTAAGAATGATTTGATATTAGGTATTTGGTAAATATAGAGAATGAAAGAAAACTATATTTTTATTCTTGGTAAATTAAAATAAATTATTTGAATTGAGAGAAAGAGTGAAAAATTTTGGTTGATTTCAATTTTTTCTCAAGTTTTAAAAATTTTTTAAAATTACTTTCTGCTATTTTAGAAATTATAAATATTTTTCTTAATAAAAATTATTTTTCATGTTGTTGGACAAAAAATATATTAAATAGTCTGAACATAAATTAATCTATACTAGATCAAAATTAAACCTAAATATTTATGCATTTTGAATTATATTGAAAATAATTGCATTTTAAATATTTCATTTTTTGAGGTTCAAGAATGTGTGAGAAAATTTTTTAGACTGAAAAAATTTTGATTTATTTTAATTTTTTCTCAAATTTCTTGAAAATTCAAATTTAATTTTTATTATTTTGGAAATTATAAATTATTTTATTAATAAAAGTGCACAAAAAATATTTTTTTATATTTCTTAAAAAACTAAATCTAAATAGTTTGAAAGATAAAAGAATTGTTTTAATTAGAATCAAAAGTTAATTTTATAGTTGGTGGGATCAATTAAAAAAACTGAGACTCAGAATTTGGCTGGAGATAGATATGAGACAAAAAAAAAAGTAAAATTTATACATTTTATTGATAAAAAATAAAATTTAAAATATATTTGATAATTGCATTAATTCTAAGATTGTTTTAATAATTTATTTTTTAAAAACTAAAAATTTTATCGAAGCTGTAGTACATTTTATTCTATTACAACGTGTTTATCTGTGAGCGAACATTTCCATAACTTGGTCTTCAAATCGAAGAGCTTGATCATGAAGCCATCTTGGTCTTCAAGTTCTATGGAGCGACACCACTTTTATTACTCTGTTCTTTGCTTGGACACAAAGAACATATGGACGTGACTAACAAGTTGTCTGGTGATGAGATGCAGGTCTCATCGAAGGTGCAAATATGCAAATGATAAGGACAATCTTAATCTGACATTGGCAAAGGCTGTTGGGCAGCCCTGCCAGGGACGATGATATGCCTATGTTGGATTGCCTAGGGCCTTGGGAACCCCAGGGCATTCAAAGAATTAAAGCGACTCGTTCGCGATAAAGATCCCGATATTTTGTTTCTTTGTGACACAAAATTAACAAAACCTCAGTGCTTTAATTTTAAACATATGTTGAACTTTCATGGTCTATTTGTGGTGGAAAGCAAGGGGGTTAGTGGTGGACTAATCATGTTGTGGAAAGACCTGGTCTGTTTGAATATTAAATCCTTTTCTATTGGGCATATAGATTTAGTGTTTGAGGGTCAAACTTGGCGATTTATCAGTTTCGATGGGCATAGTGTCATTCATCAACACCTTTTCTCATAGGAATTGCATCATAAGTTAAGGAATATCTCCGATATGGCTTCTCTTCCTTGGTTAGTTGGAGGTGATTTTAATGAGGTGTTATTGGATGCTAAGAAGCAAGGTAGGAGGCCTAGGGCTTTAGCGCAAATGGCGAACTTCAGTGATGCCTTGGCCTATTGTGGTCTTCGGGATATTTATCACAAAGGTTCGTGTTTTACATAGGTTAACAAGCATAGTTAAAATGATCCAATTAAATGCATAATAGACCAGTTTGTTGCTACCATCGAATGGAGCATGCTATTCTTGTTATCTATGGTAAAAAATTCCCAGTTTTACAGCTAGGATCATAGAGCCATAGCAATAAACCTCTATACATCTCTACAACAGATAGGTGTGGGAAGAGGGGCACTTGGGGCCTCTCGATTCCATTTTGAGGAAATTTGGTGTGGGGGGTAGGGTTATGAGGAGATAATTTAGGAGGTTTAGGATGACATTGGTGTTCAGAATCAGTTTCTACAAGTGACAAGATCTCACTCTGTACTTCACGTTAATGCATCCTAAATGAAATAGCTTTGCTTTATAACTAGATCGAGTCGCTACAGGGTGGCAATGCAGTCTCTATTAATTTCTAAAAAGTTTTAATATTGGAGAATAGACATGAAAAATTGCTATCATTTGAGGAAAAATATTTAAAGCAATGGGCACATCTTTAATGGCTACAAGTGGGGGATAGGAATTCTAGAGTCTTCCATTAGTATGCCTCGAGGAGGCAATAGAATAATTACATTCACAACTTTAAAATTCAGAGGGGTTTTTAGTTAATGATCAGCCTACCATGGAAAAAGTAATTGTTGATTATTTTTCTGAGATATTTAGCTCTTTTAACCCATCATCTTAGACATAGTTACTCCTTTTATCTCAGTTGAGATGAATCAATATTTACTTGCCCCTTTCATTGCAGAGGATGTGAAGAGAGCCATGTTTGATATGCACCCATCGAAATCACCGGGTAGGGATGGCTTGCTTGCTTTATTCTATAAAAAATACTAGCATATTTTTAGCCAGGACATAAATTGTGATAGTCTAGATATTTTAAATAGAGGTGCAACAGTAAATGAGTTGAACTCTACATTGATCACTCTAATTCCAAAAATCAAAGGTGCTCAGTATTTAAAGGATTTCAGACCTATTAGCTTATGTAATATGCATTATAAAATTGTTTCACGAGCAATTACAAACCGATTTAGGCGAGTACCTGATAAAGTGATTGATGAAGCCCAATATGCTTTATTCCAACCCAATGTGCTTTTGTTCCAGGAAGATTGATTATTGACAATGTTCTTCTAGGTTTGAAAGTATCCATTAGACAAGAAACCATAAGGAGGTTATAAAGGTTTTCTCTCACTTAAAACTTGATATAAGCAAGGCATATGATATAGTGGACTGGGTGTTTTTGGAATGGATGCTTGATAGTTTGGGGTTCCATAGCAATTGGGTGAAGCTGATTATGAGATACATGCGATCTATTTCTTATTCTTATATGGTCAATGGTAGAATTGGCGGGCACGTTACTCCTAGTCGTGGTATTCGATAGGGCAATCCAATTTCTCCATATTTTTTTTTCATGTGTATAAGGTCTCTCAACTCTCCTGTGCATAACTGCGAGGTGAAATTTGCTATATGGTGTCTAGATATCTAGATCTAGCCTGACCATTTTACATTTATTTTTTATTGATGATAGTTTAGGATTTTGTAGAGCTTCCAGGGCAGTGTTTGATCCTCAAATGGGTGTTTTCAATGTATAAAGTAGCTTCAAGGAAGGCCATTAACTTTGAAAAATCTGCCCTGTCTTTCAGTCTTAATACGTTGACTCAAATTGTCTATGGCATTAAATCCTTATTCGGGGCACCGGTGGTTATAGGGTATATGATCTATTTGGGGCTGCCAACTTTCTCCATGCATAATAAATGTATTTAGTTTCGATATTTAAGAGACCTTGGAGTTAAGTGGCTGAGAGGATGGAGTTCAAAGTTATTTTTGATAGGTGGAAAGGAGTGTTTGATAAAGTCACTACTGTAATTTCTGCCAATGTATGCTATAACCTGTTTTAAGATTTTGGAGTCAATTCTTAGAGACATTAAGTGCCTCTATGCTAATTTGTGGTGGGGTACCAGTGTGGATTGGAATAAGTTACATTGGAAAACGTGTGCTTTTCTTTGTCAACCTAAAAGTAATGGTCGTATGGGTTTTAGGAATTTAAAACTCTTTAATCAGGCAATGCTTGCAAAACAAGCATGGAGAATTATTACCAGGATTTCTTCTCTTGTAGCTTGAGTTTTAAAAGGGAAATATTTCCCTACCTCATCCTTTATGCAGGTAGGACTAGGTATTAATGCATCATATGTTTGGAGGAACTTGTTGTGGGGCAAAGAACTACTACAAAAATGTTTAAGGATATGAGTTGAGGATGGAAATAGTGTGAAGATTTATGATGATTGCTAGTTGCCAACTTCCTTTAGCTTTAAAATGGTATCACTGAGGACCCTACCATAACACACTTTTGTGGCTTTATTGTTATTAATGCACGATAGTACAACTTTTGGCATCACCATCTACTAAAAAAAAGTGGGCACTATAAATCTAATATGCCAAAAGGTCCCCCACTTTAAAGGACATAATGCTTCAATGGCACAAAAGTTTCACAACAACATATATCCCGACAAAAAATAATTCTCTAGTATCATAGAATAAATAATAAAATTTAATTAAAACCCTAAATGTAGTCTATGTAACTGAAGATCATAAATTATAGATACAAAGAAAAATAACATATCTTCATCTTCTGTTGTAGCATTTCGGATTTGGAGGAGTTAACATGTTATTTTCTTATTGATCTGCTAGGTTTAGATATAAAATGATTGCATCTTGTTGCATATCTATAGGGATTAGATTTGAAATACTTGCATCTTCTTATTGCTTTATAGTCCTCTTCACATTATTACAGGATTTGTTATGTTCTAGTTGCTTATTTTATGTAGAGGCTTCCATATATAGCTAGTACTTAGGATCAAGAAGTGCTTACTTCCATTTTATTAGAGGTTTGGCTTTTATAATTAGTTCTTTTGATTCAACATTGATTTTTCTTCCCTTTTTGGTTATGGAGAGACTTGGTACATCATTCTTACATTTCTGGTAATTGGCCTATGTGCCATAATATATGTCCTTTTCATCCTCTTACATGTTGTAATTTCTATATTATTATATATGTCAGTTAATGTTATAGTTTTCTTTGCTGACATTACTTTCCTGCCATATAAATAACTATTAATTTTTAACAATTATTGTTGTCCCTAGGCATCAAGAAGGGGGGTTGAATTGGTGAATAAAAATTTAAAGGGGAGAAGAAAGAGTGGAAGAGAGATAATCAACTTATAGTGGTTCGGGTATAATTGACCCTACGTCCACTCCCCAATTAATCAATTGGGTATTTCACTATCTCAATGTTGTTTTCAAGCTCACACCAAACTTATACAACTTGTGTTTTGATGGCTAACACAAAACCTTACAGCAATGTGTTTTTTTAGGCTAACACAAAACCTCACTCAAGTGTTTCACTAGGCTCACACTTAAACCTTTCTTGAAGTGTTTTTACAGGCTAACACAAAACGTCACTACTTGGTGTTTAATGCTCACACCTAACAATTACAATTTCATAAAGAAGATGAAGAAAATGAGTATCAAAGATTGAGAGCTTTAATCACTTATAATAAATTCCTTAGCAACCTTATTCATGGTTGTTTGGTGGAGTATTTATAGCCAAACTTCACCAAAGAGACGTTGCAGATCATAGCTCATCAAATCTTTGAGACATGTTTGACAGATTTTGCATTAAATGCTTGTCAGGATGAAATTGCGGTCGCTACTGTATTTTGCAGTCGCGAAATCCAAATTCTTCAAGGAAAATCCCGTTTGTGTTTAACAGCTAGTCCACGTGGCAGTTTCTTATTAGTTCACTAGGAAAATATAGTCGTTGTCTTTTACCTATTTTCAGAAGTCGCAGTCGCGAGTTTTCTTGCACAGGCCGCGACAGAGGACGTGAATCCATCTGCCAAAGTGGTCAACTTTCTTCCGTAGGATTCACGGTCGCTACCAACAAGATGCCTCCGCAAAATTTGACTTCTAACAGTCTTCTGGGACATTTGTCAAGCTGTCATTGAGGACTTGCTTCCCTCTTGAGTTACTTTTGAAATTTGCAGTCGCGACTAAGGCATGACTTTCACCGTGAATTTGTCTGTCACATTTTGGCTTCTTCTTTTCCAAAGGTCGCGGCCGAGAATGGCTCCGTGATTTCGCCTGCTTGAATTTCAACATGTCTTAACCTAAGTCGTGGTCGCGAATCCTAGATTACGATCGCGATTTACATGTCACTTTGGATTTTAACAACTCTTTGCATTTCTTCTTAAGAGATTGATTCATTTCTACAAAATCAACACTTATTTGAAATATTAGTGATGATCAATCTACTTTGTCAATATCAAAAGAGGTTCTAAACTTAGGATTAATCATCCTAGTCTAATAATCTCCCTCTTTTTGATTTTGACAACCTAGATTGATCCAAAGTGAAAAATAAGTGTAGAGAAGTAAAATTGAATCATAACTTAGCAAAGATTCCTAAGTGCAAAATAATTTAGCAAAAACTTTCTAAGTGTAAATTTAATTTGCTTAAGTTACTCCTTAAATTACTCCCCCTTAACTTATGCACTTGCTTGCTTACTCCCCCTTAATTAGTTATCTCTAATTTTTCACTTGAATCTTATTTTATCTCCCCCTTTGGCAAGATCAAAAAGAGTTAGTGAAGACTATAGATAATTAAAGGAAAGTTAAGCATAAGTAGGAATAAGAAGCAAAATTATATAAGAAACAAACATTTAAAGCACAAAGAGATGCAAAAAGAAACAAACTTTTATATATATTCTAACTTTGAGATCACAGGTTTTGATTACAAAAGGTAACCAAATAAAAACAAAGTACAATAAGAAACCTAAACACTAAAAAACTGGTGAATCACTATCATAGCCAGAAGAGTCTTCCGCAATCTCTGGGAGCCCACCTTCAGCCTCATCGCCATCTTCCACACCTTGATCCCCATCTTGAGTATCGTCAAAATCTGTTAAGTCGGGGAGGTGGCAGGGTGGAATTCTGAGTTTCTCCTGTAGATCCACCATGTCGTTGTGGAGGTGGGAGAGAAAGAGTGATCGTCTCTTCATCATTCGCATAATCTTATCCAGTTTGCGGTTGATGGTGGAGAGCGATACTTTTTCCATTGGCTTCGGTGGAGTAGGAGCAGAAGGGGCTGAAGAAGGAACCTCTTCAATGTAGAGGCACTTCCTCTTAGACGCTTAAATAGGCGTAGGAGTCAGGATGTATCGCCTTGGCGTTGACGAGGTATGTGAGATCCAAAAAGTTCTGTGAAGGCAGATACTTTTTAGTGAGGAGCTTTTCCTTGTCCTCATCGAGAGCGCCTACAAAGCGATAAATCACGGTGACGTATGACGGGAGTAAGAACTGACTATTTGGCTTGGTGCTCATGTGAATTAACTAATCCACTAGATACCTACCGGTCTGGATGGGCTTGTTTTTCACTAAGTAGAAAAGAAAGGCAAGATCTTTCTGCGACACCTTTTCATTCCCATCGCCCCTAGCATTGATGGAGAACGTAATGATGCGGTGAAGGATCCATAATGGCAAGGTCTTGATGTGTTTTGCCAAGGAAGATTGAGGTTGTGCTTGGCCTCTATCGAAATCTCTGCCCAAAACTTCGAGTAAATGACATCGAGAGTAGTGATGACGAAGGGAATGTGCTCACCGATTTGAAGAGTGAAGAGGCTGGACAACTGCTCGAATGTGATGTAGTATGGATCTCTAAAAGCCTGAAAAGTCATTCCATATTGCCCTGCAGGAGACTCCATTTTGCGGCTCAACTGAACCGTGCACATGAACTCTCGAACGATCTCCTCGTATTCGGGTTCTGCACGGAAGATAAAGTCATTCCAGCCTAGATTGGATAGGAATGCCTAGATTTCATTGGCGAGACCAAGAGACTCGAGCAGAAAGGAAAAAGGTATTTTGTTTGGGAGGATGGTTTTGGAGAGATTTGCTTTGTATCTTTCCTTTTCCTCACGAGTTACTCCTTTCATGTTGAGAAGAGAAGGAGGGGCAGAGGGTTGTGCAATTCCCTTGCCCTTGTCGGCTCTTGAGGTTTTCTTGGGTGCCATG